>QGED01000378.1:0-10718 GCA_004367475.1 Fusarium camptoceras | reverse complement strand
AGATATTATTTAATTAGATACTGTATTTTGTAATTATATTCTTAACAAGCTAAAACTAGCTATAAATAATAGTTAGATCTTTATATTTAGCTCTTTAATAGTTATATCTCTAAAATTAACGCATCTTTAGCTCTAGTTATCGTTTTATAAAGTTATAAGCCTAATACTTACTAATAGGTAGCACATTGCAGTTAGCAAGTAGAGAATTTGCAATATCTTCTATATATAATAGTTATAAAGGAAACCCTTGCAAATCTAGGTTAAGAATAAATTAAACTATTATTTATTCTTCCTGGTTAGATAATCGTCTTAACTATTGGATAGTATTGCATTGTAATTAAGTACTGCATTAATAGTAACGTAATCTATGCTCAGAGATCTCATATATTGTTGCAGCACGTTAGGTACTTAACCCTAGCTTATTTTAAAGGGCTTGAAGGGCAAGAAGGGTTCTAGCTTTAATTAAAGGTTATAACATTATTAGTTATTAAGAGATATTTAAATTGAATGAAAGTCTATAATGTAAGATAGAAAGTGCGACGCTTACTTATCTGCGACGCTTACTTATCAAGCACGTTAGCCTTAGTGAATAAAAGCTATTAATCCACAGCCCACGCTTAGAATGTTTCTGTTTTAGTGCATAAACTAATGGTTGGTTTTCCACAAACCCCACGTACCTAAGACATGCATCTACCTGGAAAATTCATAAAGAAAACAAGGCTGTAGGTCTGTTCCCTGTTTGCCTTGAATTGGAATGTAAAATCGTCATCGATATTTATGCTTATTATCTATAAAGTTATGTTTAAAAGAACAGCGGCCTGTTAGTGGAATTAGATTAGATTCCATTATCATTCAGTTCCCATTCATCCATCGCAACAGCTTCTGTAACATAACAGGCTTACCAAGTCCTATCCATCTGAACAAAGCTACCAAAATGCATCCTGTCGCCGTTATTGCCTTCCTGACGGCTATTGTTGATGCTAGCCCTCAGGCCAAGAGGTCACCCTCCCTTGATAAGATGACCGTTGCTGAAGCAAACGATGCTTGTGGCGACAATATGATTATCCAATGCTGTGAAAGTCTTGATAATGAACAAACTGGCATTATTATTGGCAACAATCCCGAACTACTTGATGATCTTGGCACCGGATGTCATTGCTCTGAGCTTAACATTGATGCCATAGGTATTGCCAACTAGCTCCTTAACAATGAGTGCCAGGCTCAAGTGGCTTGCTACCAGCCCAACTCTCTAACTGTAAGTCTTGATCTGTATCCACTACCGGTAAGTCTACTAATATCGTCAAGGTTGATGGTGGTAACATCGGCGTTAGCATTCCTTGTATTGCTCTGGTCTCTATGCTATAAACTCGCTATCTTTAATTCCAACCTCGGTCTAAAAAGGATGTTCTTATTATAGTCTTTGTTACATTATATAGAATGCTTATAGTTAATACGAAGTTGGGGCTAACAAACATTTTTAGATAAAGTGCAAAAACTGATTAGGGTATAAAAGTGTTGACTGTTATGACGTAGGTACAGAGAAGACTACTGTAGTACAGCGAGAATATTTACAAGTTTAGTTAAGTAAAGTGCATTTCCCCTTAACTTGGTAACCTGTGATGGCCAAAAAGGTTTCACTCGAGATTGTACTAGGGTAGGTGGCTATTGAGACGGGTTGCTGTTCCTGTTGCTAGTAACTAATCACTAATAGGCGTCATCTACATCATTATTGAACTACACCCCTTTTATCCGGCTCACTTTCGGTGAAAGTGGAAATTCTACATACCTCATTGGCTTGTACCCTTGCTAGCTCCCACCCAAGCATGAAACGAAGCACACGTATTGGCAATATCACAACAGGTAATCCGAACTACCTACCAACTGAACTGGATATCCAAGCATGCCAACAAGTGGAGCGGCACATAGCGTGTCTTTGAAAGCAGATTGCAGAAGGATGTAAGCGAGCTTTTAAGTCACAAGAATCGTCCATATGTTCGCCGATAAGAACGCATAGAATAACCTGCCTTGCACCACAACAGGCTATACAACCAGGGCTTACCCAAAGGCCACAGCCGGCTTTACAACCAAGCAAGACTCGCCCCTATGTTACAATCACTTGAACAACCAAGACCTGCCCCGAGGCCACCAGTACCTGAACAAGTAGCCTCTACTCTAGAGCCAAAACCCATTCCCCGATGCCCCCCACGGCCAGCTGTACGACTATATTACGCAACCCGCCGCAGCTAACAGCCACCTCGTATCAAAGAAAACGGACACCAAAGATTATCTAAACCAGGTCGGCCTGCGAAGTATGCAAGCCGAGAAGAAAAGGCAGCGGCTGATAATGCCTGAGCAAGAAATAAGAGGCGAGCTTAACGGCAAACTAACCTCGCTCGACAACTTGACGATCCTTTCAGATTCTGCACATTTACTTAGTAGGTAACCTATAAATATCAGAATAATCCAATCTAGGAGATAATAAAGAAGATAAACAGTTCATTTGGTGGCCTAGCGCGCACCATGGGCTTATTAGACACTATGCCAAGTCCCGCCAGACCGGAACTCTTGCGCATCCACTACTAGCATCTAACATCAAAACCCATCCTGTTAATAGCTGGTAACTGGCAACTACTATATTTTCCAAGAGCTACATGCCCCATGTTATCCAACCTAAGCAGGAGTTCATCCAACTACCTGAAAACGAACTTTATGCCGAACTAGTTCGTCTTCGGGAGCAAGCATCAATAGGGCTGACCCTAAGCCTCGTTCCAGCGCTTACACTAGAATTAGATAACTCCTCTAAGAGATATTATCTCCCAAGGAAATGGTGCCCAATAAGAAAGATTGAAGTCACTAAAACGGGCGAAGAATGTGACGAAGTGAATGAGTGCCTGTGGTTCTTGAAGAAGGGGCTAGAAACGTACAAACATCTCCAACATGGTTAACTTAAACAAGGAAAAAGGCGGCATCGAAATCGTACCATGACCCTGTCAGATACCGACTCAGGCTCAGTCTCTAGTGATGACGAAGATGAGGCTTCCTCGGATGAGGAGAGTCTAGTTGTGATGCGGAAGAAACAGGCGCAGGTTGTGCGCAGGATGGAAACCCGAGTACATGAGCTCATTGAGGCACACTATCGCAGATATCCTCAGTAGAAGAAGTGTTATGACCCTGAACTAAGAGAGCTGAACGACCGCCTAGAGAAAGTTGATTATGTTTAGGGAGAGTAGTGAAAATCCATGATAGGCTTTTAGATTTATAAAGATAGAATTCGATACATAGCCTATCACTAAAACCGCGCAGTTATCATTGCGTTACTATTAATAAGAAATTCTTAGAATTAAAAACAGTTAAGCATAACAGTTAATGTTAGTTAAATAAATAGTATGTATTAAGTTCTTGCCTTCTCTATTTAGTAACCAGTTGTCTCTGTATAGGGAATAAATCTGAGTCTTGTCTGTAATAACAGTTTAACTCTCTTATTTCTAGTCATCGAAGTCTTCTTAATTCGGCTACCTTGCATAACCATTTGCCTTTAAGTTGTCTCTTCTCTTCTCTACCATAAGTAGGGCAATAACAGTGTGCTTTACAAAAGTGCAATTATTGCTTATATAGATGCGTTAGAATGTCCGAAAAGGGAAGCAACTGCATATCCTTAACCAATGTTAATAAAGGCCATTTATAGATCGTAAGACTTAAACCTTGAAAGTTGGCAATCCTTTCCTCTATTAAGTACTCGACATGGCGGGGTAATAAGCCACGTAAGACAGATAGCAGGTAGCAAGCTCAAGGATAAAGGCGGATAAATACGGCTGTATGCTAGTTGTCATTTACCACCCGTCAGTTATAGGGAATTAAAAAGCTAACCTCGCAATATTAGTCAAAATCGGCCCGCGCTAGTGTAGATCCCTAGCGACTGGCGGGAGTGGAAGAGGTCACCCTGTCAGCCTATGATAACCCGACCTCCTGAGGACCCCTTTCAATAAAACCATTAGGAACTCTTTAGTTAGTGCGGCTGATAGACCAAGACACCCTCTTCTCAGAATGAGGCCTTCTGTTACAGGTGGTCACTGGCTTAGGTACGAGAAGATCAATAAGCATCCGCTTAAAATGGCATTTCAGCCTTACCAGACGAACGGAAGTATATCTAAATGCAAGAGGAAACATATAAACAGAAATATTAAAGAAGAGGATAGGAAGAAGATCCTATGTATTAACATAAGAGTCTTGGTAATTCAGCAATACATAATGAACATTAGCTGGTATTATGGGAGGTGACTGCTACCGAAATACGCTCTTTATATCATTTCCTTTCTTCTTACTTTGGAACAGAGATATTGCACTGTAACTCATTCAAATATAATTTTAGTCACATGGCTACATTAGATATGGAAGAAAAGGGAAGCGGTTGCGTATCTTAACCCCCGTAGATAACAAAGCAATAGCCAGTATATACACAAACGTCCACAGCTATCGATAAGTTTTGCTCTCTAAGTATTGGAAATAATAACGTTTGATTTTTTTAGTTTTGTTTTTGAGTGCTGGATAGAGTAGGATAATACAATATGCAAGACTGAAAGCCACTTGGTCAGCCAAGAGCCAATAGCAGGTAGCTAAAAGGTCAAAACAAAGAGCTCTTTCTGCATAGCGCGTTAAACCCCTTTAATCTGGAAATGGGGAATCTGCAGGGTAAATAATAAATAGCTCGATTCTGTTGGGAGCTTTACCTAAGAAAGCTTTACCACATGAGCATTTAAAATCGCAACTTACATAACTACTAAGTATCTGCTTTACTGTATTTTATGTGAAACTTAACGTTCGCTCGTTCGGATAACTATGAGTCTACCGTATCCCTATCGACCTCTTAAACCAAACGGAATTCGTCTACTCCGCCTTCTGCCCGGTAGGGAAGCAAGCTGTATTAATTATTAGCTTTTTAAATATCCCCTGGATAAAGTGGTGGGCCAGCCTTATTTATATGAAGCTCTGTTATATGTATGGGGAGACCCAATAAAAACCCACTCCATATCCGTTGGTAAATTCGGATTGTATGTTACTTCTAACCTCGAAAGTGCACTCCTACGACTTCGATATCAGGTTTTCAAGCGAGTGTTATGGGTAGATGCGATCTGTATCGATCAGAAAAGCACCACGGAAAAAGAGCATTAGATTTGACTTATGTACAAGATTTATGCTTGCGCAAACCGTGTAACTGTGTGGCTCGGGGATGAAGCCGACGAGAGCGATCAAGCATTCGAAGAATTACGCATTACAGGGAAGAAGAGAGCTACCAATTCCAAATACAATCGAGAAGCTAAAGAAAAGATCATTAAGCTATTCCAGCGAGCCTGGTTTCAACGTATTTGGGTAGGTACAAGAACAGTTCCTGATCTTAACAAGTTGCTAAAGTATCAATCTAGGTACTTCAAGAAGTTGCTACAGCTCGGCATGTCCAGATCAGATGCGGTCATTCTGGTATCGAAGGATATGCCTTTTGCCTAGCAATAGACTCCCTGCGGGGTTCCTTCCAATTCCTCAACAAGTCACAGATGTTGTCAAACAATATTAGGTATGTGGCCCATCTCGTAAGGGGGGCGATTTTTAGACCAAGTTATTTAAGCCTGAACGCTATTGCTGAAGGAATCGCCCCCCTAGGTGAACTGATAGATATGTTCTGTACCCACAAGGCATCTGATATACAAGACAAGGTATATGCACTGTTAGGCATTAGCTCTGATGGTATGGCGAAGCCTGGACTAGAACCTGACTATCACATCGAGTTTGAAGAACTCTTGGAGCGATTAATTAAAAGCATTTTGTCTAAGAAGGTATATATAGAAACTCGGATAAACAAGGAAGTAGCCTTGATTACGGCTCACGGCTATATCCTTGGCTGCATACTCTTGGTGGAAAGTGATAATACTTCTGATAATACTTAGCAGGTAAAGGTTACCTAGGGAGAAATACCTGGAACATTGCGAGCCAGAAAACAAAAGATTTCTATATAGACGTTTCAGGCCTTACCAAAACCAATAGAAAAGGGTGACCTAGTCTGTCTTATACAGGGTGCCACATGCCCCACGATTATCAGAGCTTACGAAGACTTTTTGGCCATTCTTGTTATAGCAGCTACTCTGCCATTATGTATTATGGTTGCAGGCAAAGAGATGCAATGGCCCGATGTTCGCCGTTATATTGATGCACCTGTGTACCATTTTGTATTAGTCTGGGATTAGAACTATACCAGCGAAAAGTTCTACTGGCAAAGAACGCTTATACAATGGGACCGAGTAAATAGCTGGGAATCACTAATCTCAGATATAAACACGAATCCTTCCATAAAAAGGGCCTTTCTGCTCTGGAACTTCGGCATGATGCTATTGGACGGGAAAGCTTGGACTGAGTTACAAACGCGGTGTCGAGGAGCAATTATTAACTACGAGATGGCATATCGATTGGTAACAGAACGAGCTAAGAGTGATGATGGGGCAGGGGGGCCACAGAACGCAAGTTTGAACGACGGTGTCTCCAAACAATTATTTATGGGAACTTCGGAAAGAAGAATGGAGTTGAGTTTATCACAAAGATCAGCATTATTATCATGGTCTATTAAAGAAGGGTGTATAACCGGGGCAATGGCTCTCCTGCAGCAGACGGACGTCAATCGCTGCCCAGAGGACGAAAGAGGGCAGTCGCTGCTTTTACAAGGAGTGATATACACCAACGCTACCTTCGTAAGACAGTTACTCCTCAAAGGGATAAATGTAAATGCATCAGCAGGGAACGGAAAACAGACGGCGCTTCAATTAGCGGCAGGTGCTGGTCAATCGGATGTTGTCGAACTTCTGATTGAAGCGAAAGTGGATGTGAACGCTGATGCAGTGAGAAAAGACGGGAGAACTGCGCTTCAGGCAGCGGCAGAGGGTGGTCATCTATCTGTTGTTAAGCGTTTACTGCAAGAGAAAGCAGGATAAGCATGGCAACACGCCGCTTTTATGGGCTGCAATCAACAGGCGCGAAGCTGTGGCGAAGTTGTTACTTGAACACGGCGCTAACATCGAGGCCAAGAATAACGACGGTTGCACGCCACTTTCGCGGGCTGCAAAGAACGGGCACGAGGGCATGGTGAGATTCCTTCTGAAGGAAATGATCACCATCAGTACCAAAGGTCCGGCGCTACTGAATGCGGCCCTTGCCGACGGCCATAAAGTCATTGTTGAGCATCTACTCACTGATTACTTTCATGAGGTCGCTCAGGAAAGCTTCAGCTGGCTTTTCGATCTCAAAGACGCTGGTTTAAAATCAGCCGACATGACCTCCTTGCTTCTTGAAACGACACTTACGGGTCCTCCTAGTAGTCAATGACGAAAGGAACTCTAGTAGAGTTCTTTTAGATGCCTATCCTAGCATCCAGGCAGAAATGCTAGCGATTCTAATTGCAAACACATAGTTAAGAAAAAGGGCGTTAATGAAAGTAGATAGCGATTCCATTTAACATAAACGGAATCGCTGCACCCCAAAGCTTCAGTTATTAAAATGCATTTTAAGTGGATGCATCGATTTATTATATTAAGGGAAGCTTATATTTAGCTCGCCGGCCTGTTAAAGTCAATTCTGCGGCATTGCGACCGATTCAAAGTTCAATTCAATTCATCGATTGAAGTTGAATTGAGACCAGGATTTAGCCCGCCAGGTTAGTCATCAGTCCCGGCAGAGCCCGTTAGTCATCGAGACCAGGGTTAGGCTCAAGAAGATTTAGTCATCCATAATGCCAGTATGTAAAGAAATAAGGTTCCGTATCATAGCAACGGCAGAAGCAAGTTCAAGAGGGGTTACCATAAGATCAATAAATAAATTAATAGATAGCCAGAGAAACAGCCACTTATTTATAGAATAGCAGAGTACGAGAAACCCAGCCAAGATGCTACCATTTATTAAACTGGACCAGTTTCCATTCGTAATTTGCACGATATATCGTTATGCATATATTACCAAGGAGGTCAAGCCGCATTTAAAGAAGCACCACAAGGGTATCAAAGTCGCCACTAGAAGGGAGATTGTCCAGCAAATTAAGGATTTGCCCGGCATGATCGAGGACCAGCGAGGGTTGTTAATGTAGCAGAAGCCGCCGCCAACGATCGACCCGATCCCGCATATCCGTCCACCCAAGACCGATAAGTTAGGTTGTAACGAGGACGGGTGTTTGTATGTAACAGGCACGATCCGTGGGATGCAGGGATATTACCGGACCGAACACGGGTGGAGTAACCCGCGCGGGAGAGGAAGGCAGATCATGCACAGACCCATAAGCCCAAGTGAGGTGCCGTGGCGTACCGGCGTTCAAAGCCAACAGTTATTTCATAACGGGCCGGCCAGCGGTTGGTTTGAGGTCGGGTTTGGGGCGCCGGTCACCCAGACGGCCGACGAAGCCGCCATGGCGGAGAGGATGGTACATGCCATGAAGCAGAAGAAAGAGGAGTTTGAGCGGGAGGACAAAGAGTGCATCAAAGCCGCCAACGCAAAGACGGATGCCAACGCGTGGTTAGAGCGTATCGGATAGGCCAACCATCTACAGGGTTTCGATCCGGAAGCCATAAGACAGTTAACGGATCCGGTCGGCGAGGAAGAGCATGTTTTACAGTTGATCCACGAAAGCATCATGCGGGTCATGTTGCAGGCACGCATCACCGCCACGCCCAACACAGTCGGCACCCAGGCGTTGTTCAAGGTGCAGCGTAGAGAAGTCGACAAGAAGCCGCGCCGGCCGTTTAATAACCGGGTCAAAGAAGACACGTAGGCCCGGTATACAGCGGTATGGTCTAAGTTGATATGTTACATATACCGCGCCGAGGGGTTAGACGATAACGAGAGGCCCGGGTTCACGTTAACGAAGCAGCAAGGTGACTGTATGGATGCGTTGGTGTCGACGATTGAGGGCCACATCGAAGATCCCGAGGCCAACCCGTTGGATAAGGACCAGGTGGATACGTTGACATTGCAGGTGGTCATCGCGTTGCTAGACCATAGGTTAACGAGAGGTGATTATCGCAGCGGCATCATTAGCGGGTTGGCCGCGTTGGGGATCCGTAAAGATGGGGGGTGGATGGATGCGATAGATTACACGACCACATATTCGGCCGTGATCAAGGTGGCACGGGCCATGGTCATATACCAATCATTCCAGGAGAGGAAGGAAGAGGTGGCCCGGTTACAGCGGGAGAATGGCATCGACGAGGAAGAGGCCGAGGAGGAGGCGCCTAGCATGTTCCGCATCGTACGTGAGAAGGTGCAGAGGTTCATGACATTGACGTCCAAGGAGAAGTACGCCGAGCCGACGCCGATGGATTGGATATACGAGGCGCGTGCGTATGGCATGTATATTCGGTTCAACACGCCAGCAGCCGGGGTCGTGGATTGGGATGGCGACCACATTAGGTACAGAAAGACCCGGTTCCGCATGGCCGCGTTGACCGAGATGCTGCACGCGTTAACGAGAGAGGCAAGGGAGCATTTGGCCACGTTAACGATGGTGGACGACGTGGACCAGTTACCGCGCATCCCGTGGTCCGATGTGGCAGATGATCACAGCGAGGACCGGCCGCGGTATTCATTCTTGACCGACGATCGTAACCGCGAGTGGGTCAAGAGAGGCAACGATTGGGTGATGAACCGGATCACCGATACCCAGCCGCACAGGCACGGCCAGGCACGACGCAAGGTGTGGATAGACAACGAGAGAAGGGACAGGAAGCCGTTCCAGGCCCGGGCGGTGCAGTCATACGGCCAGACGGTCAACGGGTTCATGGAACGTATGTTCATGTTGATGCACATGATGAGCCAGCCGGGACGAGTGACGGAGATAACAGGCATCCGGCACCAGAACACAATGAACGGAGGGGTCCGAAACATATTGGCGCACAACGGAATGATGTGCATGGTCACGTTATACCACAAGGGATTTCCACTAACAGGTCATAGTAAGGTTATTCACCGGTATTTCCCCCGTACCGTAGGTGAGTTATTGGTATGGTATTTATGGTTGGTTTTACCTTACAGTCGCTTGCGCTCCCTAGCGGTCGCCTAGTCCTACAGTCCCAAATCAATTGTTGTACAATTGATTTAATTTACTCGACTTTACAGGGGGTAGAATTGATTTTTGACAAGGGGTAGACTTAAATTTCGAAAAATGGACTAGCGTTGGGGTAAGCTCAATTCTGACAGGAGGCTAACTTGGGCTTCTGATTGGTGCTTGGTTACATGTCCAGGCATGACAACATTTAACAGCAGTGCGTCAAGTGTTGACTCCGATACATCAGTATCGGTCGCGACAAATGTAATACCGAGCCAGCAACTAATGTTGGTTGCTTACAGCACTGATTCGCCAGACCATAACACTCGAGTCTTTGACCGAGCTCGGCCCTTCTAACCCTGTATACCAACAAACGAACCTATGCCTTGCCTATTCCTGTATTCTCTTTCCAGTCTTCCCAACCGATGTACTAAGAGTTTATCGCTTGCAGGGGTTAATTTGAACCCAATGAACATATTAACATTAAGACAGCTTGATAGAAATGAATTACAAAAACGAGAACATAGTGTATATTACAAGGGTGTATAAACTAAAATAAATTCAAATAATTATAGTTTAATATATACGCTTCTTAGGGAAAGAGTATCTATCATAGATAAGGTTCTTACCAGTGTCGTAATAAGTAAAT
>QGED01000329.1:557-18394 GCA_004367475.1 Fusarium camptoceras | reverse complement strand
TTAATTAATTTAAATTACATAACTAAAATCTTGTAGCCTTTATAACCTTAACTACTGCTATAGTGCAATGTAGTGATGCAATAGTGGCAATACCTATATAATGTACTATTTTAGTTAATATTACAGGAATAAGAAATACTAATAAAATTACTTATAGTAAGATTATATATAAATTCATATATATAACCCCTGCTAAGGCTTACAGGGGTTAGTGCTGATCTCTTCTTAGCAGGCAAGGACTTTTAAACTCGACCTCTGTAGACCTCATGACGTGGGGCTATGTAGGTGTCGTCGCGTTAAGTGGTTCGTGTCCCGCACTACCTAAATAATCAATCCAAACGCGTTTTATCTGTCAAAGTACAGATTAGTCGCGACATTCAATTTCACTGTCGACTTTCTTTATGACCACCTTATTTCTTGCTGTCCATCCTTGCTCAAGACCGCATTTCGCTCGCAATTCTTCAAACAACTCTACTACGAATTTTTGACAATGGATGAAAACACGCGAGCTGTATTTGAAAATCAGTCCCAGCAGCTGCGTATCGACCTGAAAACTTGGGAAACTGACTGGGCTAAAGCACACGAGGGCAAGAAGCCAGGTAGAGGTGATATCAAAGCAAATGAAGAAATCGGTAAGTTTCTCAACTTTCCAAATAATATTGCATCCTTACAATTGTCAGCTGCGAAATACAAACAATATAATCAAGTTCGGGATATTCTCTCGGGCAAGCTACCACCCCCTTCGAAGGGTGCCTTAAACCCCCCCAAGCGAAAATCGGATGGTCTACCAGCACAAACGCCCACTAAACGTACCAAGCATGTCGAAACTCCGGCGAAGAACCGCACACAAGCCCACGATGAGGAGCTTATGAACACCCCCGCCATATCACGCAAGCTGTTCAGTCCCACCTCCGTGACCTCAGTTGGCCCAACACCACAGCGAGATGGCCAGGTCCTTGGGCTTTTCGACTTGCTAGTGGAGAGAGAGCTAGGAACACCATCAAAGAGAGATTCTGCGACCAACATAGGATCTGTCCATAAACTCGACGCCACTCCAAATAAGAGGACAGCAACAATGGATGACGAGGAGGAAAAGCTTGGTCGGACGCCGATGTCGTCTAGCAAGCGCCAGAGACTAAACCATTTTATGACGCCTTTAAAGAATAAGGATGGAAATAAGGATGCCGTGACACCTTGTTCGGTTTCTAAACTCCAATTCGACACACCAGCATTTCTGAAGCGCAATACTTTGCCGGTTCTGGATGAGAGTGGTGATTTCGATGCTCCGGCTCCTTTACGTTTACCGCGCAAACCATTCACAAGAGGCCTAAGTGAAATTGTAGCAAGTCTACGAAAAGTTGAAGAGGAAAACCTAGATGACGATCTAGATGCGTTGCGAGACGTCGAAGATGGTGGTTTGGGTGAACCGAAGCCAAAGACGCTGTTCCCGTCCAAGCCTAAGGATAATGCACTGGTGGAAGACACCCAAACACGACAACTCCCACTCGGCGGCTTTGATGATGAAGCCTTATACGACAGCCCAGTGGAGGGAGACGGCAACCCGACCAGAGTTTACAAGAAGAAGGGCCAGAAGCGAACGACAAGGATGGTCAAGATGCGTCCCACCCGGACCAAGAGACCGGAGAATATGGCAGAGAACCCTCAAAGCGATGCAGAAAACGATGAAACACAAACTGTTGGTGAGGATGGCGGATCTGATTTCGATGAAGTGCTCGAGAAGAAGTTAGCATCAAAGAAGGAGGGCACGGTCAAGAAAGCAGCACGCAAGGTGAATGAGTTGGCTCATGCAAACTTCCAGCGGCTAAAGCTCAGGAATCATGGGGCCAAGGGTGGACCAGGCTTCAACAGTAGATTCCGCAGACGAAAGTGATGAGCGTGGTCTCGGTCATCTAATAGATGAGTTCTCATGAGATGCATTCATCTTACGGCGTTCTAATGAAAGGGTACACCAGCAGGCAAATGCATTGGTTTTTATATAGGTAGGAAGTATAGGTGAGCGAAACGGGTCAATCAGCATACTGGCTTCTCCTTTCTATCGAATGTACCATATTGTACAACACAGACTATCACCGCACTTATATAAATGCTTCTAGAAACACTCTTTCCTGCGGCAGGAGCGTATGAGCCTCAGCTGTCAAGGGGCGTTTGCAGCACTAGCCGTTAAACGCTTAGCGTATCTGCTCGACAGGTACAGCCCATGCGTACTTCCTTCCCTCCATACCTAGGTACCTACAAAGAACGCAATAAAGCCAAAGCATCTCTGTTATTTTCTCATCTTTCTTGGTTTATTATACTGGACGCAATAAACTCTTGAGTTGCCTTGTTCTGGTCAACTCGGAATTTACATTGTTTGTCTTAGCGCCCATCCCATTCGTTTGCTGAGCGCGTCGCAAGTTTTAGTAATCGCCATCTGCGACTCATCTCGATATATCCTATTTTCTTGTTCTAGATTGTTCGAAACCAAGTCTTTTTACTTCATGGTGAGCAACACTGCTCGCCTCGTCACAGCAACCTGTCCGTTACGAAGCAGGTTGAGCTAGACCAAAATCTCGAGAACCGGGTTTCTTGAAAGAGAAATAACATACATTGCTTAAATGTAAGAGCACGGGACTTGGTGGATGATATGCCGGTAAGGCGAGATATGTGGTAGTAATGTTGTGGCTACTAATTGGTTATAGCACATCGATCTAGACGAAGATGATGGGACTGACATCCCACCAGAGTTGCTAGCCAATCCCAACATAGACTGGATGACATCCTCGAATCAAAATCATGGCTTTGGTGGTGCATTTGAAGACGCCTTTGCTCCAAGAGAGCCGTATACCGACATCAGCCATAGGACGCCTAAGATGTGGACCAAGTTTGGCGAGGCGGATGAAGACCGCATGAGCGTGATGGAACAAAACGATACATGATCTATGTCACCTGCTCCAAGCGCGCCCAACTATGACTCGGGTCCGGAGGACCTTTTTGAGGGCATCGATATTGAAATACTCGATAATGCCGAGCCAGAGATGACAGTAGAAGGCTGTTTTGACCTTGCAGTCGATGAAGAGGGCGCTACGGCCGAGCCCTTGGAAGCGGCAGATGGTACAGCAATCAAGGTTACTACACCGGAACTTCCTCTGTGCAACTCTGTCAAAGTTGAGCTTCCAGGAAGCTTGCTTCTAATCCCGCGGTCCTGTTACGAGCCCTTTGAGCCTGGTATACCAATCGAGGAAGAGAACAAGGTTGTCCCCCAGCTCTTAGAGGCAGCGCAACTGGGAGGCAAGAGGACCGACGATTTCGTTAAGTTTGAGCTCGACGACTTTGCCGTTTACTGTGAACGCCAAAGATACGAGCAGGAGATGTGCTCGCTTCATCATCTGGACACGAAGACAGGACACAGCAACTTTTTCTTTGATGGAAAATTGAGCATGGGAGATAAGGCCTTCTTTGTTCGTCATGTGCCCATACGAGCAATACCTATTAGCAATTACGGTACTTTGTCCAAGCACACAGTACGCGATCAAATCTGGGTCCAGTCAGTCATGAACTCCAACACAAATGTTTACTACCGATTGAACCGCCCCGCCAAAGAGTACCGTCGGTTCTTCGACCCATTCCTGTGGGTTGCCGACCTCGCCAAGCGTTTTGTTGACTACCTCAAGGTCATGGAAGAGAGTAAAAATGACGTTACGATCTTCCATTTCCGCTCAAATTTCAGCAATTGGCTGACGAAAACACATACGACAGAGCCTGCCTTTGTCTTTTGGAGAGATCAACACCCCAGCAATGACTTCCGGACCTCCATCATTGCAAACCTGGCGTTCTTGCACAAGGAGGCTATCGGCGTGCTAGAGGACAATAAAACCTACAAACACAATTTATGGGCTGAGACTTGGGAGTTCCGAAAATATGAGCAGTTTTCGAAGATTAGGAAGACCGAGAAGGCGCAAAGCTGGCCATCAAGATCTACAAGTCAAACTGAGTCACCGTTAGATCAAATAACTAATGAGCATCCGAAGGTTACCAAAGACATCCCCCCAGCCATCGTCACTCAGTATATCTATGATTGTTTCAGCCATCTTCCCTCCGGCAAGTGTCTTGAAGCAATCCCACTGAGTAATGAAACGGAGTTGCTGCGAAATGAACTGATACGAAAGCGACATCTCGAGCTTCCGGCCCCACTTCACCAGCATGCTAAGATCATATCAAGAGCTGGTCGACAACAAGCTCGAGACATACAACCTGGTGACACCATCTCAACGCAGAGAGATGCGGATGACTCTGGCACAAAATGGCGACGCGATGTTTCTCATGGATTCGAAGATGTTGACCGTTGGTTTGCCCTCGTACAGCGCGTACATATGAATAAGAAGGGCGTCCGGACTTTTGGTGTCATATGGTATTATCGACCTGTGGATACCATTTGTGCTCTAATGAAATACCCATGGAATAATGAGTTGTTTTTCTCTGACCACTGCTCTTGTACTGAGCCTTCAAAAATTTCCGAAGATGAAGTTATGGGTGTTCATGAGGTTGAATTCGGAGGAACGTCAACGACCAATGCCGAAATTTTCTGTCGCCAAACTTATGCCTGTACTGAAAGAACATGGACAACCCTTGAAAGAGATCATCTGCGCTGCTCGCACGAGCGGAAGGCCTCACGGGCACCTCGTTATCGAGTCGGCGAAACTCGACTTGTAATACTCGATAAGGCGAGTGGTCGCTCTGAGCCTTGCGAGTTCATCACTATTTATGAGGAGCAGGGAACTGGTATATACAGATTCAGACGGCTACTGAGAAGGCATCAAGTTGATCCACAGGCGCTGGAAGCCCAACCGATTGAGCTGGTGTATAGTGAGAACCTTATCGAGGTAAAGAATCGACGCATTCTTGAGCCTTGTCACATCCGGTTTTTCAAAGCTGGGGGGAAAGATACCAACGCCTTACGACCGCAATGGCGTAGGTAATTTCTTCTACATTACTCATGAACAGGTCATTGGTCCTTCGTCGATGGCAAAGTCATATGTCCCTCTCAAGACATTCCCTTCTTCTTTGCGACAAGGTCACGATCCGTCCGAACCTCTGCAAAAGTTGCGCGGACTGGACCTTTTTTGTGGAGGCGGAAACTTTGGGCGAGGCCTGGAAGATGGAGGCGGTATCGAGATGCGATGGGCTAATGATTACGATGGGAAGGCCATGCATACATATATGGCCAACACTTCAGTCCCTGGTTATGTGTCTGCGTTTTTGGGCTCGATTGACGATTTACAGCGTTTGGCTATCGAGGGCAACTTCGCAGACGATGTTCCCCCTATCGGAGACGTTGATTTTGTTTCAGGGGGCAGTCCTTGTCCGGGTTTCTCTTTCCTGACGAACGACAAAACCACTGTCGTACAGCGAAGGAATCAATCCCTTGTTGCAGCCTTCGGCTCCTTCATCGATCTATATCGCCCGCGATACGGTCTCCTTGAGAACGTCCCTGGCATCATTCATAGTAAAGCCAACCGAGATCAAGACGTATTCAGCCAGCTTGTCTGTGCGATAGTAGGGCTTGGCTACCAAACCCGATTATTTTACCTTGATGCCTGCTCCTGCGGCTCGCCTCAGCGTCGCTCCCGCGTATTTCTTGCTTTTGCGGCCCCAGGTCACCGTCTTCCTCAGCGGCCGCCCATCACGCATGCACATCCAGAGGATACCAAGAGAGCGGTAATTGGCAGTATTCCAACTGGCGAACCAATGGCGGAGCGAATCATACCCTTGGCTACACCTTTCGATTTTGTATCAGCTCGCGCGGCGACTGCAGACCATCCCCGAATACATGATGCTAAACCAGATATATGTGTCCCATATCCCGACTATCGCATCTCTATTGGCACGACAAGCCGTCTCCGTAAGCAGATCAGTCTCATCCCAAACCGGCCCTGGGGCATGAACTTTGCCCAAGCATGGTTCGGTCTTGACTGCAAGAAGGCTGGCTCTGGTATCCTTACGCCTGCCGAACGACTCGCGTTTCCACAAGATGGTAAGGCATCGCTGAACCGCACGGGTGCTTTATCCCAGGCGTACGGCCGGCAGCGTCCCGACCGTCTTATTGGAACAATTGTGACAAGTCAAAGCCCGAGCGATGCAAAGAATGGTCGAACACTGCACTGGTCTGAGAATCGTGTTTTGACCATCATGGAGGCGCGACGAGCACAAGGGTTTCGTGATCATGAGGTTTTGCTGGGCCTACCACCAGATCAATGGAAGATCGTTGGGAACAGCGTTGCACGAGAGGTGGCTGTTAGTCTTGGCGCGGTGTTCCGTGAGGCTTGGGCACAGAGCCTGGTAGATGAGCGTCATGTTCAAAGCGATGCTGCTGCCGACACTACCATGATAAACTCTTCTAACGTGCTAGCTCGCATGGGTATCGAGGTATCGCCATCTGTGAGCATCGAAAGGCTTGCTTCTAAGTTGGCACCTGCCGACAACCGCATTGCACGGTCACGCAAATCACGCAGTCGGTTTCGTCAGAGCCGGGCCCCGTCAACCACAAGCTCTTGTCCTTCGCCGAATACGAATTCAAAACGTAATTGTGTTGTTGTTGAGATTCATGCATCAAAGTCGCCTAAATACAAGAAAGATGATACACCCAGCAAAGCGACATCTGTGGCCTCCGGCCATACCAGATTGAGTCGGCTGAGATACAGCAACAAATGAGTAAGTTCTGTACAATTCATTCCGGCAAAGAGACTTGAGATTTTCGTCATGTAATCGACGTTATTTTAGTGTTACAAGTTTTACTGGTGATCGGGAAATCGGAAGAGCCCCTTACACAGGCAGAGCATTTGCGAACTAGCACGGTCTGTAGGTTACCTAGAGACGATATGAAGGAATGAAAATGTCATTGAATTCACCATAAAGAACTCGCAAGGAACTCGCGCTATTGAGGCTGCCATGGGGAAAAGATGATGCCCTGGAACTCCAGAACAGCCTGGCGCTGATAATATTCTTACCCACGTTGCATCCACATGTCCTAAATAACAGCTGAATATAAGTTAAATGCTAAAAAGCAACACACGTCTCAACTCATGTCTATACCAGTAATTCGTTCCCCCTCACTCTGAGGTCTCGAGATCTTTCAAGGTCATCACTTTGGCACCCATAGGTGCTTGGACGCCAGGCATCCGAATGCTAGCATACGGAACACCAGATGCTTGTCCAAGGATAGTCACAAGTTGACGACCTGTAACGAACAAATCTTTGCCTGTATAGTTGTTCATGGCACACTCCTTAAAGATTTGTCCAATCAGTCGTTCACCAAGTGTCTCGATACTGCGACCACTGGCCCATCCCTTGTCGTTACTCAGGCGTTGTAGAAGAGAGAACAGTGACGTGCGAATATTTGTCTCCATTTCGGGCGTTGCCTGGATCGTGATGCCCACCTTTCCCACAACCTGTCTCAGTTGCTCGATGCACTGTTCGGTCCGCATAGGGCGGAAAGTGAACTCGGTTGCAAACCGACTTTTGATACCTTGGTTACTACGTAGAAGCCGGTCCATATCCTCCTCATAGCCTGCCAGAACGATGATCAGCTTTCGTGCAAACTGCGGCTTTGTCACAGCATCCACAAGCTCGCTCACTGCCTCTTCAGCAAACGATCCGCGACTGCCGTTAAGTCTGTACGCTTCGTCGATAAAAAGTACCTTACCAAGAGCCGATTCAAGCAGGCGACGAGTCTTGGGACCAGTCTGGCCACAATATTCACCGATAAGCTGCGAAGCCGAGGCGTCTATAACATCAGGTGCGGCGAGTAGGCCCATGTTGTAAAAGACTTCGCCAAGTTTTCGGGCAGTCGATGTCTTTCCAGTTCCCGGGGGTCCTTTGAAGACATAGGTAAATGGCACGTACGGCCGTGGGTCGACGTTGCGCATCCGCATGCCTTGTACCATGTACTGGTATGATTCAAACTTGGAGATGATCTCCTCAAATCCGACAAATTCGTTAAACAATGCTCGCGTATTTTTTACGGCGTGCGATAAGCGGTCGTAATCAGCATCAAAGTCCTGGGGTTCCAAAAGAACAGCGTCAAGATCCTCAATATCATGATTTTTCTCTTTAGCAATGCGACTTGATCGGGCCAAAACGGCTTTGGACAGCAGATTGTCCACCTCGCCTCCATTGCCAAAGTTTGGTCGAACCGAAGCTCGCTTCAAAACCTCCATGGCCACCTCCCGCGCCTTTTCTGTAGTAGTCACCTTCTCCTTTTTCAACTTGAGGTCCAACACTTTGCCCAGGGCCTCCTCGCTGAAGTTTTCAAACACAAAGGCCGTGTCCAAAGGGAACCTTCGCGCGAGACCAGGATTGGCATTTGTGTACATTTCTTTCATCTGCTCTGAGTAGCCGCAGAGGATGACGCATCGATCCTCGCCAGCAGCACCAGTAACCTCGGCCACAATGGTATCAATAATGGCGCCTCTGAAGTCTCCGTTCTTAGAGCTACCGTTGCTACCATTCGTGCCGGGATCAAGCATATGGGCATCGTCAATGATCAAAACATTCCCCTTGGCTTCTCGTAACGCCTCTTGAGTGTTGTTCTCAGACCCTCCGATATAGCGGTCTAGGAGGTCAGCTGGACTTTTGGTAATAACATCGCCTTTGGATAAAAGCCCAAAGTCTGCCAGGATTTTACCATAGAGCTTTGCGACTGTAGACTTGCCAGTGCCAGGAGGCCCTAGAAAAACACGATTAGGTGAAACGTGTAAGGGATCATCGCCGCGCATCTCTCTGGTGAAGTTTTGGTTCACTTGGCTCACCACCGAGAGAATAGATTCCTTGACGTCGTCCAACCCGACAAGCTCCTGGAGCTCTTTCCAGGCAGGACTCTTATCTGGACCAAGCGACGGCCTGTTGCCCAAAAGGTCTTCTTTTGTCATCCTGTAATCCTCCAGATAATGTCCGGTTTTCCTAGCTTGGATAAAACGCTCAAGTTGTCGCCTACAAGCCTCGAGGAATGCTTTCTTAACGGGCCAAATGTTGCTGAAAGTCTTACCGTTGACGTCCGACATGACTCTTCGGATCAGTATCTTGACATAGAGGCCACAATAGCCGCCTTCAACCTCCATCCTGTTCTTAAACCATTTTCGCATCATGCCGTGGAAAACCATCTGCAACTCATACGCGCTGTAATTGGGTAACTTCAGAATTGGAAAGTGGCTCGCAACCTCAGCGCTGTAACCCATCAAATCCGATAGACCCCAGTCGCCATTTCCAGAGATAATCAAAACAACTTTCCCGGGGAGATCTTGGGACCTGACGTAGAGACTCCAGAGATTGCAGTCGTCGCTGTTCATTAGATGGGCATGATCAATAATAGCAATCTAAGCAAGTCAGTGATCCATCGTTCCAACGAGAAAGTGCCCACTTACACAGCCGCCACAAGCGTTACATGTATTGTGAATTGTACCCAATGTCGATGTTTTGGACATGTTATATGCAGAGAACCGGTTAATACCAGTGAAGACGCCAGATTTCTTAACGACTCCAAGGGACACGAGGTACTTGGCATAGAGGCGGGACAGCATGGTTTTTCCCGTACCCTCACTGCCCATGAAGACCACGTCGAAGTTCTCTTTCTTTATATCGGTTTCACGTCTTTGGGCGGCGTTAACCCTAGCCTTTGTCTGCAGGAAGAAAGATTTCGCTTCCTCGAGGCCTGGTAAAGACATGACTCGGTCCAGGTATTTGTTTTCTGCTTTCTCTACCTTCTTCTGTCGCAACCACTCAATTCTCGATGGGGACTTGTCTTGGCAGTCCTCGGGTTCTAGGCCGTCAATCGATTCGTTGTCAGAGTCGTCATTATCTTCTAGATGAGCCCTCCTTTTTGGGATTAGCGGATGTCTTCAAGGGGATCGGGGGATCCGTGTGCGCCTTACTCGATCTCGTCCAGAAGCTCTTCCATCTCTTTGCAAAGTTGAAGGAACGCTGGCTCTGCCAACACGGGAGACTCCTCTTCCACAGGCGCATCGTCGGATTCTGACTCGGAATCATCATCTGTTTCGTAATCAAGGTCCCCATACAACTTCCCAAGGCCAAAGAAATCCATATCCTCGTCCTCGTCCTCGACGTCTTCCTCTTCCTCTTCCTTGTCCTCTTCAGCTGGTTCTGTGGAAGACATCACAAGCTTGGAACGACAGCGCCTCCTTCTTAGCCGGCGGCGGGGTTTGCGACTGGGAAGAAGGCCGAGAAGGCGGCTCACAAGGAAACGGGGTTCATCTGTCAGAAAGTCTCGTGCCCATGCAGGATACGTGGATTTGGGTTTGAGACCCAATAGCCAAGAGACGGAAAAGTTGATGTCTGTTGATTCAAGCTCCATCATTGCATTGAATCTGGTATCTTTGCTCTAAAATAAAGCTATAACTCCCCAAATGGGTGAAGCGCTGGCTAATCAGCAAGGTAGCGTACCCAGGTGAGGTCGCTGCCTGTAAATCGATGAACACGCAAGCCGGTGATGGAGATACGGGAGCCGGAGCGGGGGGTGGGGATGTGACTATGGATGTGGATGGGTAGGAGGAGATCGGGTGTGTGACGGTGATAGCGATACGAGATGTACAGAGGAAATAGAGATGCGGTCGAGGAATAACAAGTTCAGGTATGAAGCTATCAAAGCTGTGTTTTGTTCGGGAGGAAAGAAGGGGAAAGGGTTGAAAAAGAGAGGTTCAAATTAAGGCTGAGGAAGCAGCTGCCTGCTTAGGTACCTTGGTAGTTGTTTGAAGTTGACTCAGGCAACCAATGGCTTGTAGCTAACGCACAGTAAGACGAGTTGACCGCCAAGAACACATGGAAGGAATAAAATAAGTTACTCGCTTTATGCGAGATTGTATTGCCTTCTTGTGCTGTTTATTTCTGGCGCCCTAAACCTTGGGGACAATTCCTCAGGGCTGCCAACGTCACCTCGGGGCTGCCCAGTAGGTAGTGCTCGCTAAGGCCTGGGAGTCTTCAATGGAAGAAGGTTGGGGGAGGTACAAATACTGTACTTGCATTGCCAAGCGAGCCTAGATCGGGAGAGTCAATATCTACCAAGATAGTAGGTAAGTTCAACTTAAATTCATAATAATTTGGATTTGAGACGTTTATTCTCACTTACACGTATGATGAACACCCCTTGTCTCATCTCAAAGAGCCTCTTGTCGTGTCTTCTTGATCTTGCACATACCTAAACTCGAAACATCCAAAGTGTCACTCTAGGTACCTCTAAGAAAGCGATACAAATTAAGCTCGCCTGTCATTTAGCCCGCCCGGCCCCTCCCTGGGCTCCATTCCCTGCGACAGAGACGTCAGGTTGCCTCATGCACTGCCACGGGACAACGGCAGATTGGAAGGGGAATAAATGTATGGAGTGTTTGCCTTCGTTTAAGATCCATTTAATTGGCTACTAATGCCTTAAGAAAAAGCTACTCTTGCGCAATGCAAGACCTCTTGTCATTGAGAGTTGATGTGGGACAAGGGCCCTAGACTACAGATGTGGCTACTGGGCACTAGTATCTATCTCGAGGTCCTAGGAGCGATCTACACTGTTAGTAGATACCTAGGAAGGTACTACATCCTTACTCCCTTTCATATAATCAGTAATCCGCCTTATTCGGTTAAAAGGTATGTATATTCTGATCAAGATCTGCATCAATATTCTGTGAAGGCGCCCTCTTCAGTCATCGCCCATTGTTTTTAAATCCTACCTAGGCACCTATGGATGGATGTGTACTAGACTGGTAGGTGGGTACCTAAGTACTGTCTAGATACCTACCTACCTATCTGACAAGGCTGAATTGAAACGCGAATCAACAACCAATCATTTCACTCAACATCGGAATTCAGGTGCTAGGATCCATGTCAGAACAGCATCCCACGGGGGAATAGGTAGTAAATGGTACTTACTAACCTACTAGGTAAATACCTCCCATGCAGTCCCTAGCTGAGGCAACCAAACCCTGCCCGCTCAGATAACGCTGAGCCCCAATCTAACCACTGTCCATAGCACAGCAGCATTCGGGCGACGAGTGGGGTCTATTAGTTCGCCTTACCGTGGTCAGCAATGGGGCCTCAAAAGGAAACTGTAAAGCTGGCAAATGCTGGTTTGATATGGGACACCCAATATCAGCCAGTTATCGAGTGAAGGACAAAAACAAAACACCAATAAAGACGATACTGATACATGAAGACCGAAACATGAGTATCTGTTGCCTCCCTGCTCAGTGGGATAGCCCCAAACCGCCAGTCTGTGGTAGCCCAGGGACCTAAAATACTACCAAGATTAGAGACATGTACATTTATGTTGGGAAAAAGTCGACTGACAAGATTGAGTCCAATCTACGCTTAGATGGATACCTCCTGCTGTTCAGGTAGCCTCAGATTGAGCCATGGTCTGATATTCGTCAAGTTCAGTTATATCTAGAGTTTCGTTATCGGCTGATTGCCTGGTCTATCTTTACCCACCCAACCCCACGGTCGGTTGCTGATCAAAGGCTACTATCAATTGCCGCGTCAGATCAATAGGACAGGGTCCCGTCTTTTACGGGGCAGCCAACCAAGTTAATCCTAGACCGGGACTTAATACTTTGCGATTATAGCCTACCCTAGATACAAAGTCGGACTTGCTTGTGGTGTGCCAAAACAACAAGTCAGCATTTCCACGCAAAGACTTGACACTGGAAAAAACAGTGAGCCTTAGATTTAACACAACGACCCGACTTATTTGCACGGTACAAACTAACCGCTAAGCTGTTTGTGTGTAATTTATCGAAATGTGAATTTGGTTGACCTGCCACCATCAGTAATTGCGACTTTCCATTCCGCAAATACACATCGCATCTTTCTCACTGATATTAAAAAATAAAGAGCTCACAGTCCAGTAACTATATACCTACGTTAAGGCCACACCGAGGACGAAGCTTTCCGAGACTCGTTCGGTAGTAGAGAAAACCGAGACTAAAAGTGAATAAGTAGTCCTCAGTTTGGTACCAGCCATGGACATACTAACTACTACCCATCAACTACCATGGACGGAACTTAAAATTCGTGGTTCCTGGTAGGGCTGATCAAGGCCACCTTCCATGGAATACTCCTGGTCCTGATGTAGTGGCAAGGTACCCTACAGACTTCTCCTTTCGACTCGCCAGTACAGGCCATCAACCAATTCAAAGTGTTCATTGAAAGAATACTCGTCTCGAACACTGTATGTATCTGGCTGTGATACCCATCCCTTCAGTCTTGCAACCACTACGTGATACCCATATCCGGAGACTCTCCGTGGAGTTCCAAAATGGCTGAGTGGTTAACCATTCAGCCTTTCCAAGACCTGAGCACTTGTTGTGGTGAATTATTAGAAATGACAGATTCAACTGAATCAAGCCCTATTATGCAAAGGAGACGTCACAATAGGAACATTCCAGCCTAAGCCCTCAATTAACTGGAATAAACCATCCGGATATTTGCTTTCGAGCGGCAATGACATAAACCTCAGACTTGATAGTGTGCTACGTAACAAGCTCCCGGCTTCTATAATGGCGTGTGAATAAATTCTTTCTCCAGATATCCTGGACAAGATTGTTGTAGCCCAAGGAGAAGTTCCAAGCTTTATTCTTGTTCTCTTATGCACCCCCTACTCTCCTTTGATCGACGACCGTTTAGGTTGACACAAGGTGTGTCTGCTCAATAGGCCGGGACATTGACTTGAATCTAGACTTGCCGTCATATCTACAGGAAGACTGGCTCCCCTGGGGCATCGATGATCTTCCATGGTGCAGTATCCAAGTCTAACCTCAACGGCCATCACGCGACCCTCAGATCTCCTGTGAGATCTGGGACAAAGTCCAATGGAATCTAATTCAAGTGATAGACAGATCTGACTTGCATGGAAGTCCTAAGAATTACCTCATTAGGATATTAAGCTTCAAAAGTGAGCACAGCAACGTAATGCTGATGTCTCGTGCCTGAGCCTTTATCGGTGTTTGAGACATACAGAAACCGACAGGTCGTATTTTGGCAGGAGATCATACCCAGCACCATCGTTCAGTATCTAGTGAATCGATCCCGGCCCAACGGATCAAGGTGTATCCGTATGTGAGCATGATCGATTGGAGAGAAGAGATGACAAGGCGAACAAGCAGCGCCGAAACAAGCCTTTCCATCCCTTTACAAGATGACTGACTCTTGTGACAACGATCCACTACTGTGTGTAGATAGAAAGGAAGAGGAAAATACAACACATCACACGAGATCAGTGAAAGCGTTCCACTTGGTTCAATGGCCAGTACCAATCACCCCAGGGGATAGCAACGGCATTGTGCTTTCTGCATCACTAACGACCTTCGGGATCGACTTAGGACCTGGGAGATTCGCGTACACGACGATCCTGGAGTAAGACGGGACGCACCCTGAGAGGGGTGTGTGTAAATTAATTGATGGAGAAACGCTTCATGAATTGCTTTTTCCTTCTCCCTAAGTCCACGAAGCGTCTGGTCATTGATCACACCTTGGAGTTCCCAGGCTAAAGAAGCACAGGGCAAAGGGGAAGAGAGAAGAGAGAAGAGGGAAGGCAACAGAAGACGTGGAGGCTAGAGCTACGGTGGTCAAGTGATTGTTGGAGACTAGACTGCAGAAGCTGGTGAATGATGTTTGAGAAACCATGCACCGTACAGCGGTGTTCCACGTTCCAAATAACGGCGTTGCTCCGAAGAGGGAGTCGAGATATCTGAGGTCTGGGGATTACCAAAGGAAGGGATCGAGAAGTTGCAGGCATGTTACTGCAATCGCTCAATCACGTCAGTCTGCTTTGCTGTTAACCTGTGTACTGTACGTAGTAGATATATCGAGGTTGCTACGCTGTTTGGTTAGGTACTGCACTGCTCGCAATACAGTACAGTATCAAGTGCACTAGGCCGAGGTACCATGAGAATTCTCTGCAGGACATTTCCTGCGGGTGATGTTGCAGCATTTTGCTGTAAGGCACAGCACATAGGTAGAGTTAGTCAGTATCTGCATGTCTATGCTATAGGTTATGTATTGGCGATCTAAGCACTGATCTGCAACACTATGTTGACAATGGACCATCGCCAAGAGCAACGGGTATTTACTAGCAAGGTGACCTTCGCGACATCCGGACCGAAGGAGAGGACATAATTGAATGATATACGATAGACTATGTAGCACTAATATTACATTGCAACACAGTGCATCTGCGCGGAAACCCCCCAACGCAAAGTCATCAACCTGACATTCTGAACTGGTCTGCGCCCTTAAAGCCTGCAGTTGTCAAATACATGCCATTTTACGCGTGGGTACAGGGATGACCTGACCTGACCTACTCCGTACTTGTTTAGGTGTTTTGCTGTCATGCCCTGACCATGACAGACTCCAGGGCTCATCTTGACGTCCGCAATGCAAGGCAATATCCGGCGTTTAATACCCCTCTGATGTTGTACCAGGTAAATAGTCTGAGGGTGCTCAGTGCTTTTTCCTAAGTTAATGTTAGTGGTACTTGGTACAGGAAGCTTGTTGATAATCTCTGAACTATGTTCTGTTCGCTTCCTTGTCCGATGGTTTCCATCAAGGGATGAGTCCAGAAATAACAACCACACACACAGAGAGAGACAGAATAGAAAAGAAAAATGAAACATGACACAGTGACAACCAAGTCTAGTCTAGTCTTCACCACAGGATCACTCACTTACTTGTAAAAGGATCTTGTTAAAGTAAATGACCCACCCTTACCAGGATTCACTTCTTCGTCGAAGGCTTCTGGAACACCTGTCACAAGCTACCCCCCTGGCCTGGCCCGTTCGCTCCCTTGGCCTAGGTTTGCTCTGGGGTCACTTTGAGCTGTTTTGTCAGTGGAGTTCCGATGGCGGCCCAATATTCCCAGGGTAGAGTACTGTACGGAGACATGGGCTACGTAGGTACCTATCTAGGTACCTTAGGCTAAAGACCCAGGCCCAGTAACATCGCATCGCACTGCATCGTGTCGTATCGTATCCGCTCTCGGCAGCGGATGGAAGATCCACTGCTTTGGAAGCGAGCAGACAAATCGAATCAAGTCCAACGCTCTTGTGCTGTCTTGCGTTGCGTTGCGCTATGCTGTACTCTCTCCCTTGCCTCAAGTTGGGGTCAACGGGCACGCGACAACCGGGGAGAATATCTGGAACAAGGAGGAAGCAATTACGATTTGGTCTCGACTTTCCTATTCCGCTCATGTAATTGCAAGCCAAAGCGGTCTTCACGATTGATCCAGATCTTCAGCCACATTGCTCAGAACTTGAAGACCCAAGAGCCGAGTCTTATAATTAGGTACAGTACCAAGAGACAAATTTCTGTCAATCCAGATCCCTCAGGACTACAGTAGACTAGGTAGGTAGGTAGACTTCCCCGCGTAAACGCGTCTGCTTTTCCCTTAGGAACTCAAGTCGCACAGACGGGACAATGAAACACTGTACAGTACGGATACATACAGCAAACCCGTCTGTGTCTGTGCGAACCCGTCCTCCCTCGTGTTGTTGCGGAAGCTGCTTGTCATAATGATATAGTCAACTGCCGCCCAGACCCTGTTTGGGCTAGAGACCGTTGTTTGATAGGCTCTCTTGGCTCCGTGTTTCGTCGCTGAAGATTGCGATGTTACATTATGCTTGTTGTCAGCCCTCATCATTCGACTTGAGTGCTGCCTTTTGGACATTATGACGGCGAGCTGATGTACTTCCATGTGATCGTGAAGCCGTTCCCGTCCAACTCCCATCAGACTAAGAGTCCAAGACCGACTCTTTTCTCCGACAAAATACAGAAACTAAAGAATCCCTGACCTTGTTCTTTCATAGTTCAACCGCGCCGGCGCACGCGATGGTGGAGTCTTTTGTCGGGTCGGTCTCCATAAGTGCCTCAGCATCGGGATTCTTCTCGTGAGTTAATCACCTAGACTCGCTCTAGAAGCTGCGCCGACGTAGGCTCGGCCTTTATTTCTCAACGCGTTCCCGTTTCTTTCCCATTCTGCTTTCCTCTGAGTGGTGATTCTGCCAAGAGAGAAGTTGACAACAACCAGCCAGGCCTAAGACCCCAGAACATGTAGACTTTCCGCTAACCGAGAGAAAGGTGTCATGTTGGACCTCGGTGTCTCTCATCGGAATGGCTTACAGGAGTACCAATGAGAAAAACAGGCCATCCTACTCCGTACTGTAACAGGTTCATCCCACTAGCCTAGCACAGTAGCAGAATCTCCCCTGTTGTCAGCGCTAGATGGCTTTGTCGGAGGGCAAGTTAGTTGAGCGAGATATCAGCTCAAGAGGCACTGACAGGGTTCATAAAAAAGGTTATTGTGGTGGTGAAGATCCATCCAATCCCTGTGAAAGATTACCTGATGTACAAAAGAAGTTGGGACCGAGAACCCACCAGCGGATCAGTTTACCCAACCGCAGGACCCTTATTACAACAGGTTATTTTTCTTTCTTTCTTTCTGATTGATTTTGTTGTTGGTGGGTCATGGAGGACAAAGCAAAACAAGAGCTGAGAAGAACCATGTTCTCATGTTGGAAGTGATGACCATCAATCACCATCTTGATCACGATCCTCTATCCTCAGGGCAGTTGACCTTTTTGGAATAATGCTTGCTACTTGCTGCTTGCGGTGAGAATAATCGAGGCGGTTCGTCGTCATAGAAGAGGAAATTCTTCAATGTGTGGACACTAGGAAGTTTTGCTTAGCGCATCCGAGCGACTCATCTGCCGTCTTCTCTTTCATGTCAAGCTTGACATGGATCCATGGATACTAACGTTGATACTGGCTTTTTTTCTTCTTTTTTTTTTTTTTTT
>QGED01000318.1:0-12774 GCA_004367475.1 Fusarium camptoceras | reverse complement strand
TTTTTTTTTTTTTCTTTTTTTTTTTTTTTTTTTTTTTTTTTTTTTTTTTTTTTTTTTTTTTTTTTTTTTTTTTTTTTTTTTTTTTTTTTTTTTTTTTTTTTGGATGAGTTATGTCTTTAATAATCATCATAGTTGTTAAGATGGATATAAACAATCTGCAGTCGCGTCTTCAAATCTCAGGTGTCGTGATAAAAGAAGAGGAAGGAGAGTGTATGGATTTTGATCGAGTGGGCAACTATTCGAGCTTACGTAGACTATCTTTCCTTATTCAATAGGCTTCTATCAACAATGATCCTTCAATTACTCCGTAGCCATGTTAGGATCGTCTATGAAAGCAATGCTTCAACATCAGACATAAGGACATGATTGATATAACGAATTATAAAAACATCACAACTCATAAAATACACAGCATAAGCCTTTCCATACCCTTCAAACGACAAAACCAAACAGCCATAAGCAATGTGATATGACCCGACAGTTAAATCCCGAGAGGAAGAAGCAAACAATCCTCTAACCTGCCCTTGCTACCAGGCGTGTATAATCCTGCGATAACACCAGGTACTCGGCATTTTTAACCCCGAAACAACAACAATGAGCCCTCAACGACATGAGAAAGACATTAAGTCGAACGTTATTTCAAACCTGGCCGCAAACGGTTCAAAGATGTGAAGGGTTAATTGACATAACAAATTCTCGAGCCCTACTCTATTCAGAGTCTGAGTTCTTGCCGTCGATACCCCAGTACTGCTCAGCGTGGAAAGTTGCAGCTTCTGCCTTCTTCCAGTGGTCGTTGAAAGCAGAGAAGAAGATTAGGTCATCGGGGTTCTCAGAGAACGCTTCCCTGATCGCCTTGAGAGCCGACCCCTGTTGGGTCAATCCAGGAACAGCCTCACCATTGCTGTCACCCTTGGTGGGCCAGCCAGTCTCGCAGATGACGATACGTTTGTCGCTAGATAGCTTCGACTTGACAGTCTGAATGGTGTCAGAAAGCCACTTACCAGCACCATCAGCAGAGGTATGGGGGTCAAAGAAGGCATGAGCGTTGATGGCACAATACTCGCTCTTTTCGCAAAGCTCCGGGTGCTCCTGAACAGCCACAAATGTATCAACCGTCAAGACAGGACCTTTGTAACCGGCAGCCTTAAGAATCTGGCTAGCTTCGTCGACAGCGGCAAGAACCTGTGCAGGGGTAGCAGCGCCGTTGTTGACAAGTTCGTTTCCAACGCTGATAGTGTCGACGATGTCCCAGTCGCCATCGATAGCATCAATGATCAATTTGGCTTCATTCTGCACGTCGTTGATATCCCAAATACCGAGGAAAAGCTTCATGTTGTTGGCCTTGGCGCAAGGGTAGATCTTCGAGACTTGGTCACACTCGGTCCCGTAGATGCGGACGAGGGAGTAAGAGCCTGCGAGCTTAGCGAGATCCTGCTTGATCTCGTCTTCTTCCTTGCACTGGTGGTCACCACGGTATGGGGCGTAAGAAACACCAGGGAGTTTAGAACCGCTTGAACTTCCGGAACCACCAGAGCTGCCCGAACCTCCGGAGCTACAGTCAACGCAGGGGAGTTGAGATCCACTGCCCTTGGGCGGTTTCGGGTTATCAGGAACAGGTATGGCAGTTTTGTCTGGGTAGGTTGCAGTTCCAGATGGCCTCATGGGCGTTGGGGTTGCAGGGGCAACAACTTGGGTATAAGTAGAAGCCGAAGTGAGTGTAATAGTGGTAACTCTGCCATAGTGTTAGCTAGTGTTCGAGTAAATATATGGGAACAACATACGGATCTCTTTTATCAAATGGCCGGCCTGGAGCTATCGTCAGCTTTGAGCTATGGCTCACCATATAAGGTACTCACCCATGGGGATAGCAGCAACAACCGCCGCCATGGCCACCGCCAAAGTAAAGAAATATTTCATTTTAATAGTTTTAAGTATTTTGATCCGTACGTGGGATGAATTCAATAGGATCCGAGAGAGTGGACGAGCTACTTAGAGAGCTCAAGTATATAGTTGATCAAACGTGAGTGATTCAAGAGAAAGCGAGTGTATAAGGCGGGGCTGATAGTCCCGTAGTCAAGAACGAAGAGGAATCAGATAAAAGAGTGTCTGGAAGTGAAGAAAAAAAGAATAAAGAGTGAATAATCTTAGGAAAGTTACTAGGAACAGAAAGGGTTGAAGAGTGAATGAAAAAGAAAAGAAGAGTGGAAGAAGCGACAGATATGAAGGTGAAGAGGAAAAGAAAAAGCCCAAACAAGGGGGGAAGTGGCTGCTCGACACAAGATAAAAGAACGGCAGGTCTAGACTGGTTAGGTTAGGTCAGGACGGGAAGAAAAGAACAACACAAGGGGATACGTGTAGGTCGTCTGAAGGAAGGTACGCCTGGGCAGATGGAAGGTTTGTCTGTACCTGAGCCACTGGGAAACCAAGCCCTGAATCTGAACCTGAACCTGTGAGAGACAAGAGAGAGACACTCTTCACCTTGTTAATTCCTGCCTGGTTGCCGTATTCATCTTGAAACTTGCAAGCACTACCTTCTTATAGGCCCTTTCATCCCTAATCTTGTCACTCCTCATTAGCCCGCTGAGACATGTGCACACAATCAATCACTAAAAGCCTCATTATCTATTCAAAGAAATTCCCGGAATCATAACCTTAAAAATGAATCACGGTAAGAGCCTGGTCTTGATGCTCTCGAACCTCTGGAATGGCCATGCCACGTAACTACGAACACGGCAATTTCCCCAGGAATGCAAAAAACTGAGACACCATCACGGTTGAGGTAGGAGCTGAAAAGTTCATGGAGGTCTTCATACACCCGATTAATTATGAAACAACATTGTTCCTCTGTGAACATCTCCTGCATGTGTAGCCTTGGCAATTCTTTCGCCAGATTAGCTCCATTCTGTCAAGCAAAGCTGACAGCATCAGCGTGACTTGGCAAGGGATGTTTCCATAAGACATGCGAAACAACTGACGCAAGGTTTATTGTTCTTTGTCCAACAACCTCTCTTGAAAAACGGCGAGTTATCGTGGACGAGTTCGACGGTGAGAGATCAGTCGTGGCTGACTGCGGGCGTACAGCTTTCCAAGATCATGTTTCTCCAACAATGGCACATACGTTGAAAACGATTCAGTCGATAATAGTTGCTCACAATAGACAGTAATTGAAGTCACCATCTTGACTAGTTCCATTCAATGCTGGCCTACGAGGCCACATCTATTAATCATTAGCTTCCTAATTGGCTGTCTGCCAATAGGTCGGTCATTGCATGCATCCCCTAATATCTATTGCTCACATCTGGGATTTCGTCCATAATCGAAAGGTCTCAGCGTAGCCCAGCAGCCTATCAACCATGTTCATCAGTGTGACACCCGCTCAACTACCCATCTTGTCATCAAAATTAATAGCATTCGGCGCCCCTGATTCAAAGAGCCTTGGTGCTCGTCTTGCGGGTCATGACCTTGGTGATGGCATGGCGAATAGTGGCACCGGCCTTCTCAACATCCTTCTTGGACAGCGCCGAGGTGACGCAAATTCGCAGAGCAGGTTGGGCAAACCAAGCGCCGTCCTTGGGCTTAACGGCGTGGGCATACGGCCGAGTCTTGGTCCTTGTGATCAAAACGCCATTGGCAAGAGTCTTTACAAGTCAATTCGTTATTCCTGTTTCCAAAGTATCATGAGAAAGACGTACCTCTTCAACACAGTCGCATAGAATGCGCTCTTGATCTTCAAGCCCCAGCTTTCGTGCGGCGACAACTTCCGGCTTCAGTACAAGTAGCATGATAGGGTTCTCAGGGTCGCTAGGAGAGTAGGCCCAGTCACTTCGGGGGTCCAACTGTGCTTTCATGGCCTTGATGTTTTCGCGTGACTGGGACAGGATTTCGGGGTTGGACTGAAGCAAGTTGAGAGTTTCGCTGGCAGTGACAGCCAACATAGCAGGAAGAGCAGCGGAGAAGGTGTAAGCAGATGAGGTGATGCGCTGGTGCTCAACAACGTCTTTAGGACCAGCACAGAAACCACCTCCAGCGCAGAGAGGTCCAGCGAGAGAACCGATGATCATGTCAACCTGCTGGGGGTCCACGTTCTGCGCCTCTGTAATACCACGACCAGTGCGGCCAAGGACACCGAAAGACCAAGTCTCATCCAGGATAACACGGAACTTGTACTTCTCCTTGAGCTCAACCAGACGGGGCAAATCGATGGAATCTCCTGAGAGTTCAAACAAACCCTCGGTCACGACGAAACGGCGAGTAAGCTTTTTGGCGTTCGCCTGCTCCTTGGCAACAGCTTTCATGACATCTTCCAGATCACCCATGTCATTGTGCTCAAACCAGCGGATAGTGCTTCGCGATTGCTCGAGACCCTTGCGAATGGAAAAGTTAACGTTTCGGTCAGCGATGATGACGTCGCCACGCTTGCAGAAAGAAGGAATGACACTAGAGATGGTACTGAAAGACTGTGCGTAGACGATACAACCCTCAGTACCCAGATACGCGGCGATATCAGCTTCGGTCTTCATATGAACGTCCTGAGTGCCGTAGAACTGGGGAGGGCCACAGGGACCAACACCATAGGTGCGCAGAACCTGAATCGCCTTTTCCTTGATCTGATCATTCCCGTTGAAGTTGTAGAAGTTGTAGGATGCGAGGTTGGTCACGGTTCGGCCGTTGGCTAGCTTCGATTTGGGACCGGTGGGACTATTAGAGGACATTAGATGCCTGGCTGTGACACGAATATGTACGGCAATGCTTACCCAACAAGGACGGGAAGGCGTTCGGTTTCAGTAGCTTCGAAAGCGTCCTGCTCCTCAACAAGAGGCTCAGGCTGCCATTCATCGATCAATTCCTCTATTTCCTGCAGCACGTCCATTGTTAGCAGTTTATCTCTGCAGGTCTTGATGGTTGGGCAATATTCTTACGTCTTCCCTCAGCTTGACGTAGTTCTGCTTATGTGTCGAATAGGAGGGCGACAGAAGATAGCGGACGAAGAAAAGTAGCAGTATGGCCTCGATGGCGGATCGCACGGGATCGTTCTGGTAACTCGACTTGATATAGCGAAGAAACACAGCAGAACCAGGGACTTTGTGGAAGTACACCGAGGCTTGCTCAAGGATGTCGCCCATCCGGGCTTGGAGGGCATCGAGTTCCATTGCCTTTACGATGCTGTGCCTATCGTCGCTGGATATTCCGACCCTGCTAAACTCGCTCGTATAGTGATTTGTTGGATCGTGCTGGACTGCTCATTCGTAAGTGGGCAGCCTTCTGTTTTGGACCTTTTGTGTTGATGTCAGGAGTTCGAGTAAACATTAATGGGGATTTTGAATGGAAGTAACGGACCATCAATTAACGTAATTAATTGCCCTGCCTGCATGGGTTAACATAGGGGCCGCCGCCGGGTGCCTCCCAAGTTAAGACGAGTCAAGCTAGCGAGAGTGATTGGTTGTACTGATTGGAGGACGCTAACTCTCATGTCTTCCAGGGGCACAACGGGTACCTGAGCATCCACTCCACCGATAACAGCACCATAAGATGGACCATCCATCCACCATCGGATAGTCCGGAGACTTGCAACATTGGAATACGCAAAATAAGCTGACATCCAATATATTCATGGATGAGTGATTATCGTCAGCGGTCACCTGATTCATCACTTGCAATCGAACAGACCAAAAATTGAAAAGAATGGAAAAGGCATTATTTGCATTGAGTCTAAGGTTGCTGCCATGGGTTGTTTCTTTTCATTGTACACATTAGAATAAGTTTAAAAAAGTGCGCCTTGTGCCAGAAATGATCAGTCCAGTTCAGCCAGTGAATGTCAGGTCTGACTCGTCTTGCCGACCTCTTCTCTCCATCTCTCACCCCCTCCGCTTCTATAAAAATTCCGTGTACAAATGCTTCCACCTGTGCCAGGTACTGAACTGAAAAGCAAAACAAAAAACAAAAAACAAAAGCTTGGCATTTTGACAATTTTTTTTTCTATACGTGAGAGCAAAACGAAGTTACTTCACTTCGTCAGAAGTATTTCCAAAAACACTCTCCTTTCCAGTGTTGGTCTCTTAGAACAGCTTGATCTTGGCAGTCGCCGAGGCCTCAGCACTCTTGCCGCTTGTACGACCAGGACCAGTGTAGGATGGGTTCTTGATACCAGTGACTGACGAGCTGTTGGTGTTGTCGTGCTCGAGATAGTTAGGCTGGACAAGTCCCTTGAGAGGAATCATCTTCTCGAGCGTCTTGCTGAGACTTTCGCCCATTATCTTGCCCACTACAGCAGGTCCAGCAACAAGAGCGATGAACACTATGAGGAGAGTGAAGTAGAGAATGGCATAGCGAATCACGCGTCTGCGTCTAAGCTTAGACTGCTTCATCGAGTAGATGGGAGGTCGAATTTGTCGGCTGAGGGTCGTTAGTATAGGTATCAGGGGAGCAATAAAAGAGACTTACCTAGGACGAAGCCAGAAGAGCATCATAGAGTGAAGCATATCGATCTTGGGAACCAAGATAACGGGTGCCATGAAGAAGAGCAGCCAATGACCCAGAACAAAATCGGCAGAGAACATGGAGAGTTCAGTGATTTTGCAGAGGAATTCACGAGCAGGTTGAGTGATTGTGTGCCATCCCATCGAGTACCACTTTCCGCTCCAGAAAGCGATGTTCGAGGCGTCAGACTTGAACTCGCGAGTCAAGCAGGTCGAAACGATCAGCTTGACAAAGAAGCGTTGAATTGAAATGACAGCAATCATGCCTCCCACTGTACGAGCGAAATCAAAGCTCTCAAGGATAAACATGCCCAGGAAGGAGATCAGAAGGAAGATGACAGCTGTGGCATGTGCAATGGCGGCGAGAACGCTACCAAACTTCTTGCAGCACATGCTGAGGAGAGGTCCCATACAGCAGGCCATGCCGAACATGGCGGCTAAGACGCCTGCATTGACAGCGACGGGCGCAAAGGCGATGACGAGGAGTCGCATCAGCGACTGAGTAGCTTGAATGTTCTTTGCGTTACCATCTTTCTGAATACGAGCGACAACACCGGTTTGGGCGTTGACGAAGAGATAGGGAAGGGTCGTCACGACAGCAAGCATCAACGGTGAGAAAATCTCACTAAAGAAAATGTTGGCAAAGGGGGCTCGGGGAACATCGGCGGACGCCTTGGCAGATGGGTCACCGAGGGTCTTGCGCTTGTAACCAGTGAGACGAGTTCGGGACAGTCGACAGTATGAGATCCAAGATGATGCGTGACTGCGGGAATTACCACGCGACAACCAACGAAGATAGTCTCGGTAATCGATGAAGAAGTCGGTCCAGGCAAACTGATGAGGGTTGTACAGGAATGGCGAGATGGTCAGGGCGAGAAGCGTGATCCAGAAGTAGATCAAGACACCCTTCCAGACCGTGAGTGTGGCGAAGAGAAGCATTAGCAGCAAACGGGCACCAAAGTAAATAGCTGGTCCAGCAAACCGAGAATACAAGACGCCAAACGGAATGCGGGCAGTGGCAAAACCACGACCTGTACCGATATATCGCGCACCACCGAACGAAATGTTCTGCTGCACAGAGTTCGCGTAGATCTGACAGACGAAGACTTCGAACATGAGCGAGAGAGAGAGGAATTGCTTCATCAATCGGACGAAAGCACGCCAAATACCACGTTCCGATAGCTCCTGGACAATAAGAGGAATGAACGAGAGGAACAGAACGAAGAGAATGGAGACAATGCATCGGTAGATCCAGTCGGTAAGTGCATCAGTATTTGCACAACCGGTAGGGTAGAGAGGATCAGTGATGGGGACGTTTCGGTTGTAGTCGCAGGGAATTGTCTCCTTGCGGAGAGCTCCAAGGTTGACCATGGTAATCATGAACATTTGAACCGAGAACATGATGAACATGTTGTTCAAATGGAAACCAGGATGGGCGTAGTAGAAGGACAAGAATCGATCCAGAGGGAGTTGAGTGCCGAGATAGTAGTATTCGCGAGACAAGAACTGTTCACCCATACCAGTACCAATCTTCGTTGTGAAGTTTAGGACCGAACCAAAACCCAAATCACGACCCTTACCGCACTGGAAATACTCACACTGCTTGATACGCCCTCCACGGAGAAGGGCAGTCATACCGGCGTAAATATCTTCGTTCAGGTGAAGCCCTTTCTGGGCCTTGGAGACACCACCACGCGTAGTCATGAAGATACCGTTCAAGAAATCAGGATGTCCATAATGAAGCTTGCCACCAATCTGCGCCATAGTTCGAGCGAAAAGGGTACCGAAGGTCTGTTCCTTTCCAGCCGCAATGTCACCAAGAATACCAATGTTCTCGGAGAAAATGTACTCTCGGGCACCAAGAATAGCGACGGGAGAGGCAACATCATTTTTGACACCAGGAGTGTAGGGGGAAACATTGTCAGTCTTCATCTCCTCGAATTCGGCGAGAACGCTGCGAATCTTAAGACATTCCTCTAGATAGTTGTCCTGGTTGGCGTCAATGAGTTGGATGTACTCCCCACGATAGAAGATGATAGAGTGGTTCTGGTTGTCAGACTTTCCGTCACCGAGAATAGGGTTACCAGAGAGTTGAACACGGAACTTAGGACGTCGCATGCCGTTCTCCATGACCTCGGAGTGACCGTCAATGAGAACAGAGTACAGGCGGGGCTCTTCGCCCTCGGCGACTGGCGGCTCTTCATCAAGGTAAGCGATCTGGAGGTCGGGATAAGCGCGGAGCAAGAATTCGGCGTTTTCCATCTCTTCCTTCTTGAATTTGGAGAATCTCTGCATAGAAACAACAATCTTAAATTTGCGTCGGGCCATGCGCTCGAGCTCACGCTCAAGCTTATCCGTGTTGCCACCAAACATCTGGACGACCTCGGGGTTCTCAACGCGGTAAAGAAGTTTGATGGCACGGCTGTAGTTCATGAATCCAGAGATGGTACGGTAGAGAGTCTGGAAACGAAGAGATGCCCAGATGCGAGTGCGCAGGGTGTACTCGGGAGCTGAAGACTTGAAACCAATGCAGTAAAAGGGCAGATCGTCGATCTTGCTCTTGGCCGTGTTCTTCTCGTCCTTGTCGGTTTCGCCGTTGAATTGAGACGTCTCATCAGCCAAGATCTTGGTGTCTTTGACGAAACAATCCCACTCATGAGGGTGGAGTTGTTTGAGATATTCCAGAAGCGTGACACGAGAGTAGGGTTCGTCTTCACGAATGATCTCACGGAGGGAGAGAAGAATCTTCTCGCTGTAGTGAGGAATCATAACAGTGAAAGTAGGCATGTTGTCCACAGGCAGAGGCTCGGGGATTGGGGTAGAAAGAGACTGAGCGAAAAACGAGATTCGGCGTTCAGCTTCACTGTAGGCGGGGAAGTACTCGGTCTTGAACGAATGATCTTCCTGGGAGATGAAGAACGTGGGAGCTCGCAGAGTTCGCTTGCCCTCTTGTTCGGAGGGAACCTGATGGTAAAGAAGCTTCTGGACATGCTCGATGGACAAGAGATGCTCACGGTACATGGAAATAATGATAGCATTCCATACTTGAGAAATGAGAACCTTGGGCTTGTACTTGATTTCCATGTCGGTGGTGGCAAGAATCTTGGAGTACACACGCTTTGGCAGACGGGAAAAGACGTTTCGCCAAGGTGTCATGATGGAGGATCCGATATAGAACGATCTGGCAACCGAGAACACAGTGTTCAGTAGAACGTACCAGAGGTAGGTATCGAGGAAGAAGAAAATGACATCGGTAAAGGCCATCAGGGCAAGAACAATAGTCGGATGCCATCTGCAAAGTTGATTACCGAACAAGAGCTTGTCTCCGAGACACGAATCAACATTCATGATGCTGAGATATCGAACAGGATCACGGAATGACAAGATCAGGTAGATGTAAGAGACACCCATCTTGACACCGAAAACTACCGCCCAGAGTCCATAAGACATAGCCATATCGTTGCCGCGAAGCTGTGGCCAGCTGGCGGTAAAGGTCTGACTCGCCACATATTTCCTGTTGTTGGTAGCTAGGTAGCTGCCAAAGAGACCACCAAGGGGCATGATAGAGAAGAAGAGAAAGGTGATGAGAGCGATAACGAAGTGGACAATACCGATGGCAGTGTCAATCTTCTTTCCACCGACATTCTCCAGGAAGAAGACCTTGACACCAGGAGCAATGTTAAGTACCAGAATGAAGAGCAGGAAGAATAGCTTCTTGGTAAGATGCTGCGCACCAGCCCATTTTCGGGGTACGTAGGCCCACTCAGCGAGGGTTGCAAGAACCTGGATCAGAGAGGCGATTGCACCACCAAATCCCACGATAGAGAAAGACTTGGCAGTTGATGGTTGCTGGTTGACTTGCTGCTCGTAAGAAGGCCCAACAATAAGACTAGGGGCGTTGTGTGAGGTGTAGAACCAGAACATTGTCAAATGGATGATCCAGATACGGTTGAAGTTAACCAACAGATGGAACCAAGAACGAGATTCACGGTAGGTTTTGAAGAAGCACTTCTTCCAGTTGACATCCTTGAGCTTGACATATCGTTCGGCAGGTGGGACATCGACGAGCTTGCTCTTATCCTGGAGTACGATACGATCGATGCCCTCAGGGTACCAGAAAAGCTGGTTACAATCGTCGTAACCAATAATGTTCTTGTGGTCACGCTCTCGGCGAACGTACACTCCGTCGGAAATCTCGTAACCTTGATCTCTCAAATACTGGTACAGAGGAGTGATAACATTGTTCAGGAAGGTGAACTCCTCGACCGGCTCAACAAGGGCTTGGCAAGCGGGGGAGTTGAGGTAATCATCCGCGCATTTGAAGATGAAGCACAGGCACTCAGGCATGAAACGAACCTGGTTAGCTTCACCCCAGCAAAGAAGATATAAAGCGATTTGTCGAATTCGATCATGCTGGGACATCTTGTTCATACGGGTCTTCCAGCGGTACTCGGCGGCTTCGAGACTGTCATCACCTTCTAGGTCCTGAAGAGTGTCGGCTTCACTCGCCTCGGGGTCCTTCTTCTTCTTCTTGTTGGCCTTCTTCTTGCCTTTACCCTTGCCAAGGCCATTTGCGAATCCGACAGCATCGTCTAGGTCCAGGTGAGCAGCAAAATACCACCTACGATAATTGGCGTTGTCACCACCAATATAGTCGGCATGAAGGGAAAGAAGAGCCTGGTTAGGAGTCATACGAGACGCCCGAGAGTCGAGAAGGATCATCAGATGGTCGTACATGTTTCGCATGCTGTCCCGTTGGAAACCAAACTTGGAGCACAGGTCAAGGAAAATGTCCTCAATCTCCTCCTTGGACAACGGGATCTGGGCATCCGAAGTCCAGGCAGGATAGGGTTCTCGAGAACGCTGACCAGGAGGCAGAGCATTTCCGTAATCCATACCATAGTTAGGAGTTGATGCGCCGGAAGAGCGGTTGCCACCGTATGAGATTTGTGAGGATGGAGGTCGGTAGCCACGCTGTCCGTCATTGTAGCTGTTGTAGCGTTCATCGCCACGGCCGTAGTAATCCATCTCCGCAGCGCGAGCCATATCCGATCTCATGGTAAAGTCACTAAAGGTTTCGGAATCCTCTTCAGAGCCTTGTCGACCACCCTGAGCCTGGTATCCACGATCGTAGTCCTGGTCGTAGTAACCTCCTTGACCGTTGTCGTAGTAGCCGTCTTGGTACTGGTCGTGGCCATCGTAGTAGCCTCCATCATGCTGATAGGGGTTATTAGGGTCGGCATTATAGTAACCACTGCAACCACGTATTAGAAAGATGCATAATTTCAAAGGGTCAGATTGCTTACGATTCATCATAGTAGCCGTCGTCGTTGTGGTTATTATTGTTGTTGTTGTTGCGGCCACGGTTGTCATAGCCTTGATCATAGTACTGATCGTCTTGGTAGTAGGAGTCTGTGTTTCCACCCTGCTGTTGATTGCCTCCCTGAGGATGGCCGTAGCCATCATCATAGTGGTCGCGCTGACCACCGCCTGGATATCCCGACATGCTGTTTTAATTGAATTATCTGGAGAGAAAAGGTGGTCAGCAGCGTTGTTCGAGACCAGATGGCTCAGCCGTGATCAAATGCTGGCAACCGTCATCCAACGGTTTGAAGCCGGCGCGACGAAGCATATAGTACAGTGAAAGTGAACAAATCATTGATAACTTACCTGTCGATACACATGTGGATGATCAACGAGTGTGTTATGGTTCGAGATCAGGCGGAAGAACAAGCGTGACCGGCACTGCAAGATGTTGTCAAAAACCGTCGAAAGGCCGAGAAAGCAGTGACTTGGGTCAGAAAGGGCCAAGGAAAGAGATGCAGTTCAACGTCGATTCCAGTTCAAGAAGATGAATCAATCACGAAAATGTGATTCACCGGCTTGAGTAGTAGTCGCCGCAAAAATGGCGAGACAAAATGATTTGACGAAGCCGTAAAACGAGTGTCGGCAATGCGTAATGCAAAGAATGGCAAAGGGGAGAGACGAGGGTTGGTTTTTGGTGGTTTGAGTTCCAACCCGCACGGGCAGGGAGAGAAACGATGCGTGTCTCGGCGCCGGGTTATCCAGGGCGAAAGTTCAGGGGGTGGAAGGTGTTCCAGTATTGGGTGTGGGTGTAAGATGGCAGGGGGGAGGAGGGAGCCACTTTGGATCGATGGAAAGAAGTTTCCAATGGATGTTCTCTATGGATTAAGATGTCAGAAGCTATCAATAGAGGTGACGCAAAAGAAATAAACAAGAATGGTTGAATGCGAGACCAAGAATGGGCTTGGTATGTTTTGTTGTTGTTGTTGTTGTT
>QGED01000314.1:0-21364 GCA_004367475.1 Fusarium camptoceras | reverse complement strand
TGTATACGAGCCAGCCTCCCTCTCGCCCTCCCTGCGCCGGACTACCACCCCCGTTTTGGGTCATTTGAAAGCCAAGTTAGTAGGTCAGACCCTGTCAATTGTTGACAAGAAGAAGAAGAAGAAGAAGAAGAAGAAGAAGAAGAAGAAGAAGAAGAAGAAGAAGAAGAAGAAGAAAAAGAAAAAGAAAAGATCTACAAGGAATGTTGGTCAGAATAAAGGTCAGGGCAGCGGGAGCGCAGGACGGGAAGAGCACATGACCGTTGGCTGATGTGGTCAGCATCGCTGAACCGAGACATGTTCGATCTTGGCTACGGAAGTAATGAGATGACAGATCAGATGAGATACTGGTCTGAGCTCTGTGGTAGTGTTTGTTGGTGAGGAGTTGCAATGAAGTTGATACAATCCAAGGCACCCGACTAACGTTAGGTACCAAGGTACATTTACCTTGAGCAAGCATCCCCTGTATACCTGGTAGATAGTATCACCAAAGATGAATGGTCTCTGCCATACCTCTACGCCCTACCAAGGGCACGGTGACTAAAACGCGAGACGAGACCCGGGCTGGGTTCGCCTCAGGTACCAGCCGTAACGTAGATTAGTGGAAGTGCGAGGCACAGTACTGTACCATAGCTTGGGTCGAGCTAAAAGTCTAATGACAAAATGGTCTAATAATAAAACGAAACATGTTCTGCCGTAGGTAGGTAGGGCACAAGTTGGCCGATGTTGAACATGGTTGGTTTCCTGACAAGATCCAACAACCAACCCGTCCTGTCAGCACTTGTTTGCTCCATCACTGTAACCATTTTACTACTACCTAGGTACGGACGGATTACAGTGGGTAGAGTCAGGGGCTACGCACCCGACAGCAGTCAGGTTATCTAGTCCTAATTCCAGGGACCCGGTTTACAACTCTCTATTGTCCTGGACTGCCCAACGGCGACGATTCAAGTTAGGGTCAGAGTAGAGCCTGCCTAAAGAGCGTGCATAGAGGGGGAGAGGACAGTCCAGTAGTCTATGGCACGGCTATGCTCTTTCAATCGATCAGTGGTTGGCAGGCACTGCGACTGCGGTCAAGGGGGTGTGTATCGAGTTGCATGCGCGCTGATGAAGTGAAATTGAGTGACGAGGCGGTAAAGTTTTGCATGGACTGTGCTTCTTGATGGGTCTTGACTTGGCGTAGAAGAAGGGAGTGGAAATGAGTCAAGAGAGAAGGAAAGGGAAGGGAGGAGAAGGGGGGCGTGTAAGTCAATCCAATCCAATCCAGTCAATGTTTGATGCGATGGATGGATGTGATATGAAAGCGGCCGGTGACGGTCTATTGCCAGAAGCGGGGAAAGAGACAGACTTCAGTTGCTGATAATCGGTCGAACCTGTGTAGGTAATTACTTATGGAGTACAGGATCATTGACATACGACGGGCGAGAGATACACGGTAGGTACTATACGTTTGTTATCCTTGCAGAGCTGACTTTATCTTGACTCACGGGAGGCATTGTGATCAAGACATGATAATTTCATTGAAACATGAACATAAATAGTGTCTTACGTATGTAATGTAATGTGGCTGCAGCTGTCAAATAAGGGAGTCGTGAGGTTATTCACTGTAGAGTTTGCCTTGAACTCTTTTGTGAAACACTAAAATCTTTTCCTGAAAGATGGAGAACCCCTTCTCGAAAGAGTATGTATTCTACTTGTTGAACCCATGACCCCTATTCGCAATATTCGTCGCGCGGCATTTGATTGTAGGGTCGAGGTCTACGGATACGATGGACGGATAAAACATCAGATATTGACCAAATACCAGTGTAAAAACAACCGTTCGGTGATACCCACCGCATGGAATTCGAATGATAGAGCTGAATAGGGGTTTCAGAAGATGAGGCTATACTGTACGTGCCAGACCACGACATTGAAGTTGAAGTCGGACATGGAACAAGCACTATGGACCGTCCCGACGGAACGTGACGACTCTCCAAGACATGACATTTGCCGAAATAAGGGAGGGGGGGGAATGCCCTTGATCGTATACGAGAATTCTGTCTCAGAAATTCATATGTCATGACATGACACTCGAGCATGTTAATGTTTTAGATAAATCAGAATTTAATAACAAAAGCATTAAGAATTAAGCTTGCCATTCTTTGTGCTGTACAGAGTACCCGAGTATGACTATGGACATTGAATTCGGATCCTGAGAGGGCTCGCACAAGAGATCCTCTTTTGCGACTCTACTGCATAGTGTATACCATGCGATGCTCCCCTTGGTGTTGTCCCGTCCAACGACTAATTCCGTGTCAAACGCTTTGTACACGCCCATAGTCATGCTATGAAAACCAAATATAGCTCAAGATTCTTCCAGCATTGAGTTTAGAAAGATCTTTGCCTATTTTTCGCCCCTTCGTGTAGCAGATAATCAACTCCATAGCCGTCCCTCCGGGACCCATCATTACCACTCCCACCCCGAGGGAGTGTCCAGAAGCCTCACCTATCTGTATTGGTCTCTCTCATCAGATTATATGGCTGAAAACGTACGCGCAAAAGAGCGGTCGAGGAAAACACTGGAATGTAGATGACTATAGCTTGGAAAGGAGGCTTGTTTTGTTGCAAAGAAGGATTCGAATGCGCGGGATTGGCTTCGGAGATTCCGCGAACGGGAGTGGAAACGGGCGGGAGCTGGCGAACCGAGTCTATTGTTTGTTTTCCAGAGAGAAAGAGGCGATGGAGAGACCCTAAAAGTAAACAAATTCAAGAGTGAGAGACAGAGACAGAGACAGAGCAGAGACAGAGACAGAGAGGAAGAGAGACTTTCCGTTTCCGGGTGAATGGCGACGGGACGTCACGGGACGACGGAGAGTTCCATTGGAAAGTGGGAAGGAGGGAGTCTGGGCATCTTTCCGAATTCAACTGTGACGGCAACAGTAAAATCGTCAACAGCAAAGAGTGCTGCTGCTGCTTGCCTACCTGGTAGCTAACACCTCGCTCCTGCTCCTGGTCTTGCTCTATGTTCCACTGATTTCAACCTAGAACCCCCCACGGAGTCGCCGTCGTCATCGCGAAGTCAGTCAGACATCTCTGTCTCCTCTTTCTTCTAGATCCGGAGAAGAATAACATAACCGAGGGCTTCCAGAGGCCACAGGTGTTTGTGGCGATAGAATGATGCCAGCGGCGAGGCATCAACATCGATTTAGGCGAACGATAACCGCGGACGTTTCTCGACAGCATCTCTGACGCCACCAGCTTTCTTGACGAGCTCGTATAGCCAGTAGTTCTGGATCTTGGAGCCTGACCAGCTGACCTCAGATGCAGTGCGGGCAGGAGAGGGTGCAATCTGGGCACGGCTCTACCAGAAACAATCTTGGATCCCCCTTCATCCCTAGGCATTAAACAACAGACAGACAACAGCCCGTCCAATCGTCCAAAACCAGGATGCAAAGATATCTTCCCGGCCGCACATGTTCTCCTGAAGTTGTCTTCTTGGAAGGCCAAGCCTGTTGTTGTTTGAACTTGGTCCAATCAATACTTGCCGTTGTTGTTGGTACTTATTCAAGCTTATGCTGACGTAGAGACTACCACTTTGCAGGGTCACAAGGAAATAGGAACCAAGAGCGGCCGCATTCTGTGCTTTGCTCTCTGTCGTTGAGGTATCACATCCTATAATCAGCAGCAACCTAAATCGATTCGAGGTCGACTCCATAGCGAACGATCCCTATATACTACATTGGCAGGTACAGAGGGTCACGGCCTCGTTCGCATTTGAGAGCTGTACATTTCAGCTGGTCTTGCTCTGCTGCTGGACAGTGCTTTATATAACCGTGCATTGCCGGTGACGAAGCTTAGACAGCCTTCTATAACGGAAACGGAGACTTGTTCTTGACTCGAGGATCCTGCGCCCTGGTTATCATACGGAAATGCTATTCTGTATACTGAATCAAAGGATGGACTTGCCTTTCAGCAGTGCGCGGCTCTCAGAACAACCTACTAGTGTTGGGGTTCAATCATGTTTGTCAAGTTGTGCAATGGTTCGAACGCCATATAACCGTGCCAGCGGCCTGGTTATCTGCTGTACTTAGCTGCAATTTTAGGTGGTCCGCAACCGTCCAAGAAACTCGTTGAGACAATGCCACTTGGCTGACTTGGATCAAAGGGGGAGGATGATGCAAACTCTCGGAGGCCTTTGCTGAACCGCATCCAGAGAAACAATGCTCACACCGACTGTGTGGTCTACTTCACAACTGCCTTCGAAAATGATTGTTGTTCGAAGATGCTATCTATGAACGAAGTCGTTGGTTCAACTGTTGATACTCGCCGAGGAGAATAGCCCTCAAACACTGCTGGTAGAACTGGTCTGTAGCAGTTCCTCTGAACGTTTCCCTCTGATCGCTGCCCAACACTCCAGGTTTAACACCCTGCCTCTAGACTTTTGTTTGATTCTTCTGGCGTTTTACTTGGTCTCTTCTCATCGGCTAAATTTGCAGTAAGACCTCCATATCATCATTTCCTCCCTTAGGACTTGCTTCGATCGGCTCACAGTCCCAATCGTCGATATCAAGCCTCTGACTTTACAGCCCTCTTGCCATGAAGCCCATGTCTGATCGTACCCAGGTTTCCACTTTCGTACGTTTCGCTTGACTGTTGCTCGTCGCCTTAAGAGGACTAATGCGGCCGGGCCGGGGGGCCGGCGAGCACGACAGATGCGCTCCACACTGTGTGCGAGAAGGAGACGTATCCGTACCTGGCTCGTCTCTCTGCGGTTAGTAACCAGTTCGATTCAGTGTTTTCTTTTGAGGGTTGTTGGCCTCAGACCGTCGGATGCACTTGGTTAATGGGCCAGTATCACGACATGTTGAAGGGCGATCGCTGACTGATGAGAAGGGACGGGAAGGGCCGCGCGGGAAAAGGAGGGATGGACCAACATACGACAGGGTTTATTTCTTTAGACCAATGGGGCAAGGAAGCGCTAACCTGGTCCCATGGCTTGCGAAAGACTGTCTTCATCAGTTGAGTCCAGGGCTCACACTATTGGGAGAACGCGATGGTCTCCATGCACCGGGGTTCAGTGAACAAGAAAGGTTTCTTGTAAAAGCGATGCGATGACCGGCAAGAAAGCTTGAACTACACATAGCGCACGCCGTTGATACTATGAATAGATTGGTGCAGGGTAAGAGATATAGGCTTGAAAGACAAGGGAATTTACTCACCGGTATATTGGACAAAAAGTGGCAACGAGTTTGCCGTGTGATGCATGCCGGCATGAGGATTGAAGAATTGACAGCAATGGCGATAAGCAATAAGTTAGGCAATGCACAGCCAAGGCTGATCGTTGTTGATAAAGCATGAGGTGCACGGCTCAGACAAACCACACGAGATAAAAATGGGAGGCCAAGATGTGCATGATTCACGAGATGAGAAAAAGCTGATGGTACTCAGTGCATTTGATTCGTCATGTCATTGTTCTCGTTATTGGTTCTAAACGTCTGGTTCGTTAGACGTATCTGATTATAGTGTGTTTTGGATGATAGACTTTTGACCTGATACTTTGGGCAACAGCAAGGTGGATTTGCCCAAAGTTGATCGCTTCGTACGATACAGTGCCCGTAGCCATGCAGATATACATGACAGTCCATCTTGGTGGTGGAGGTGTCAGGTTGACGCGCTCAATTGACCCCTTTAAGGGCTCGGACTTCCTCCATGACTCGCAGGCTCAACGCATAACTCCTCGCGCACTGCTATCCTTCCACTCCGTACATCTCTCTCGAGGATAAAGCATCTTTCAGCATATATACCCATATTGTTTCTTCGTCGCCATATACCGCCCAGCCTGCGAACCATGACTCGTTTCCAACCCCCAACATTGACAGCGATGTGCCTCCAGGGAGTGCGAGCTCCCAGTCGTTCCTTTTCCTGTACGAGTATTTGAAATGTCTTCATCGCAGCCTCGTAATCACGATCGATGCCTGGTGCCACCTCGTCCAACGGTTGAATCATGGTCTGAACATGCAGTGTGAGTGTGTGCACTGCTGGAAAGGCACATACCGCTCGGAGGAACGTGAAAGGGTCGCATAGCCTGGTGTCCAGATCGAGCTCCAGTGTGTGAACAAACTTCAATTGTTGGCCTAAGCCAGCCAAACCACTAGGAGGGAGTGTTGGGCATCTTTGGTCGTCTTCGGAAAATCCAACATGATCTCTGAACCGTAGAACCTGTAAAGAGTCTCGATGTGCTGCAATTGCATCGAGCTGAAACAACCGGGTATGGCAGGTGATGTTCAAAAACTCGAGTGCCTTGATGTGGTTTTTGATCAGCACGTTCAAAGCAAGGGTTGCATCTTCTCTCTTGTCAGACAAATGGGCGCTATAATCTTCCGCATGGAGGGTATGAAGTCGAGAAAAGTCTTTAAGACAGACTGATTTGAGAAAGTTGAAGATGGGCACCGATATCAATTCGAGGGATTGTATCTTGGACAAGTCCCAATGTCTCCCAACGTCCTCAGACGTATGCTGCCAGTCGTACGATCGCAACAGTAAGTTGTTGATAGGCGGCATCTTTTCTCCTGGAGAAAAGCTGAAGCACGTGCCCTGACCACGATCTTCATAGCATAATGTGTCGAGCTGTTGAGCTTGAACAAGAAGTTGCTTTAGTAAGTTTAGTCGAGTCGATAGTACGGGAGTCGGATTAGCAAGCTTCAACGACGTTAACAGTTCAGCAGGAATTGATCCGATAAATGTATCCAGCGGGTTCCCCTGGTATTCTCTCCGAAGAGGAAGATTCTCGATGTGTAATTGTGTAGTGTTCGAGTTACAGCCGTGTAAACTGCGAAGATCCGAAGGTAGCCACAAGCCTGCGGTAGGAATGTCGTCATCAACATATCGCCAGCTGTTGTCAAAGTCATCAGTAAAATGATGGGAAATTCGAGGGTGGGCTTCAGTACCGGACAGACTTCAATCGCTTAATGCATGATAACAGGATATTGATACCTGTAGAGTTCAAGTTGCTTGGTATGGTGACATGATTGGTGAGGTGAGAGATACGGCGAAAAACATCAGGATGTCTTCGCTCAGCATCTGGTGCGACAAGAGCCTCATTCAAGGTCAGGAATCGGTATGCGATGGGTGCAGCGATGGCGTCGAACCTCGTTGAGACGAGACGCACAGAGGCGAGGGCATGCGAGTCTAGATCACGAAGCTGCCAGATGCAAAATCAGATTAGTACTGTGCTCCCGTGTGAATGGAGTATACCATTCATTGCAAATGCCGTGACATACCTGTTCGAACACAAGCGCGATAAGCTCTGAGCTGAGGCAGTTCAAGGACAAGCTTGGCGAAGGTGGTGTCCGGATCGAAGTGTCCATACAATGAGAGGATCTGGAAGAGTTGAACGAGAAGCAAGACCAACTTGGTGGTACAGAGTACGATAAAGTAATGGGAGGCGGAGAAACCAACAGCTCGGTTGTAGAGAGCATGGTCAGGTTTACCTAACCGGACTGGCTAAGAGTGAAAGACAGAAGGGATATGTTTGGCAAAGAAAAACCCGATCCTGAACTGTGATTTATTAAGGAAGTGACAAATGGGACGTTGCTTTGTCTATGTATAAGTCGGTCACCTAATATGGAAGCTCGGGAATGAGTACCGGGCATAAACTCTACTTCTTTGCTTGATGACACTAGACTAGTTGAGGCGAAAGTAACGAAGGATGGAAGACGGTCAAGCCTCATGCAGGTTAGGAACTGACAAAAACCCTCGCTCGACATGGAGGGATGGGTCCTTGAAGCGGTTCCAACAAGACGGAACCATAGCAAGGTTGATTTGCTGGGATATGGAAGCAGAGCCAGGCCAGGTCCAGGTGGGGTGGAGAGATGACCACCAGGATCATCTATGTATGTACATGTCCTTTAATCGAAGAGAGCAACAGGTTTTTCTCGGGTTGTAACGTAGGTAGTAGACAGGTAGGTAGGTAGAGTCCAGAATCGGCAAAGAGAACAAAATAGGGAGAGTCTACTGGAAACTGGGTGGGTAGTAGGAAGGCCAGAGACGGCACTCCCGGTCATGTCACAGACAAAAAGAAAGAATGCAAAACAATTACAGGAGCTTGGGCTATCCTATCCCGAGACAAATTTGAGCGACCAGAGAGGGTGGGTTGATGGATATGTGGAGATGGCCGAGCCTCTGAAGCGAAAAAGATCGGGCAAGCAAGCAAGGATAAATTGCATGTGGAGTGAAAGCTAAAGCAGAGAAAGACGCGAAGTGCAGACGAAGGAGAAATAAAGGGTGTCCTAGTCCAAGTCGGGGAGGTGACAGATCAAAGCTCGAGCCAGAATACTGTAACAGCCAAAGCCATTTGCTACATAGATATGGATGTATATGTGTAGTAGTATTAATTATGACAACCAACAGAGGCGGCTAAAGAGTCTGGACGAATAGAAGATCACGAGTAGAGACATGGTGGGTAAAACGACATCAGGTACAGTACAGTATAGTACACAACCGTACAGTGAGCACATAAAGAAAAAGAGTCGTGTGATAATCTGCTTGCATGAGCATGATGCGTCATTCTATCAAAAGAATGCACGGTTTGGAGAGAGCTTCAAGCCTTCTCTGAAAACAGGGGCAGGCATGGCAAGACAATCTCGGTCGTTGAGCGGAGGGTCTAGGTTGAGAAATAAGTGAAGGGTGATGCCGTACTTGGTCGAATCAAGTGAAACAGAAAACAGATTTCAACGAGTACTGTCCAGTCTTGATTCCATAAGAGCGCGCGCTTGGTTGTAGCAGCATGGCATAGCTGACAGGGGACCACTGAACGCCGAATAGAACACAGTGGAATGATTTGGGGTATCTATGCCTTGTGCGTATCGTATAGTACAATATCCGACACCTACCATCTCCCGGTTCCGTTGATTGTGGTTGTCATACAAACAAAGCAGACTACGTTAGTTAGTCTACGGATATCGTTCGCAAGACTGCCCCAAAACGGGAAAATGGGGACCCAGCTGAAGGGAACGGCAGCCCCTCATCATGTCTCAATGCGGAACCAATCGGTGCTGTTGAAACGCCCCAGACCACGGTGCGGCGCGCAGCGGGGAACAGGGGAGAAGTTGAGTTAGAACTTGGGCAGTCAATCGCATTCTTCCGAGATCCTTGTTCGTGTTTATGTCGATGCCAATATCAGCCGTATGTGCACAGTTGTTGGAGATGAGCAGCCAAGACCAAGTCGTAGTCAAGTCGTTTGTCCATCTTATTTTTGCCAATTTGATGCCCTGCATCAACCGTCTGCACTGGTCAGCAGCAAGCATTTCCCTTCTTGGGCAGTTGAATGGCCGACCATGATGATTTAGGTAGGTTGTTGCTCTTTGTTGGCCAGATGGATGTTGCCTCTTGGGGTTGTTGAGCAAGACTTTGGCAGCTGTCATGTGACACCTTCCCTGGTTGGGTACCTACCTACCTACCTACCTACCTACCTAGGTATAGAATTCAAGGAAGGTACTAGGTATAGGTATCTACCTGGGCTAGATACCTACCCATACGGTAAGTTCTCGCAGCATGTAAGGTACCTATCAAGGATGGAAACAAGCAAGACTTGATCCTCCCTGCCCGCCTCCCCTTCCCTGTAATAAATACCCAAGATTACCTTAAGCTGAGTATTCTGGAAGGAGGCATGGGGTTGACAGGTTGGTTATTTATTTCCTCTTTAGGGACCGCTAACTTGTCTACTCGAAACAAACCCAAGTTTCTTCATACTCCCGATACCAGATATAGCTTCATCTCAGAAGTCCTTGATGCCTGTACTGGATATATACCTACCTAGATAGTACAGAGTACCGGTACCGGTAATGGTATAATCTTCAGCACACCCACCGTCTCGAGCAGAGTATGGTTTTCCATGCAGTTCGGCCTGCATTTCCTCCATCTCGTGTCGTGTTCCATCAGCCAGTGGGGTAGAGCGGGCCACAAGCAGATTTGTGCATTCATGCTTCTCGAATACGTATCCATCCATATCCACCACATCACTTGCATTTGCATTTGCATTTGCATCTACCACTCCAAGTCGAGTCTGTTGACACGAGCTTACCTTGACGACAACCCTGATAATTACCTCTCTGATAAGGAAGCGATGCGACAGAAAATTGGGCCAACTCTGCTCTGTTCTTTAAACACTTCATTATCGTGAAAGATTGATTGTGACACATACGATAGTTATTCTGTCATTTTGTTCAAGTTGAAAGCTGTACTGTACAGTACAGTACGCTACAGGTAAGTGAGCAAGGGTCGGGCCATGGGTGGTCGCCGTTAAATGCGACTGGTTCGGTAGACGCTGCTTAGGGTTACATCGACTAGTCGCCGCCGTGTCAAGAACGGCAATCACAACGTCCCTTAGCAGTCCAAGATCCTGGGAATCTCGACCAGGGCCTCCTGAAAACGAGATCATACCTTACGTTCCCCCGGAAATTCAAGTCTGTCAGCCATTAACAGCTGGAGAGAAATTGACCGAGCACATAGGCGGGCCGAGAGTCTGGACGATCGATTGCAACCACTACATCACGTCAAACGGTAAACAAAGATGCCACGAGAGTAGGATTGCTTCTTCTGAGAAAAGAGAAGTAAAGAAAAGAAAAGAAAAGAAAACGAGAGATCGATCCACCCCCCCACCAGACGAGGTGATCTCCACCACCTACGTAGTACATAGGCTACCACCCAACGCTTCAGAATACCTAAACCATTACAACACCTTCAACTTGGCGCTGCAGAGAGTCGTCACCATATAGATCTGCCGATAAAGACTGTCATCACCAACTGTCTCTATTTCCTTTGTCCGCCTGGTACTACCTCAGCCAGCCATGATGATACCTTGGCCACGCTGTCGAACCCGAGACTCGGGCCCTGAGACTTGCATCTGCAGTGAACCCCAACGAATCATGCATGTCCTTCTATCTCTGTCCAACCGACTTCGACACCTGCTGTTAGTCAATCATAACGCTCCGACTTGCTAGATCATAAGCCACGAAGCGATTGTGACAGTTACCACAATCGCTGTGAACCAACAATGAACCAGCAGAAAGGAACGCGGTACTATTGGACATCTACTACTCCGAAACTGATGTGACCTGTCGATATCGCAGTTCCTCTAACGTTGGAGAGCCTCAAGCGGAAACATGTTCTCTATCTTTGTCGCATCAACATAAACCAACAAGTGCCTTGTTGCATACAAAATATATCATGGAGAGGCGGAACACAATTCGACTAAGCAGGTTATCTGTAATGTTGAGAGAACTTAGCTCATAGGGGCAAGAAATGGTATTGATACCCTAGCCTCAATGTAAATAACAATACAATAGTTACAGCACAAAAAAAGAGAATGCTATAGGAATCTGCCTTTCGCCGCGCCTGCCTACTCATGCATGTACGAGGACACAAAGATGCCGATTCAAAAACAACGCTTTATCTTTCCAACATAGGTATTCATCATCTCCCATCTAGCCTGGAGTTTCTCAACACAAACCATTGACGTCTTGAAACAAAGAAATGCAACGCATTCTAGCAAATTCGATTGATCAGAACGCATATTTTGAGGACCATCACCAGAATGATCTTCACACTCGGGGTCTCGCTATTAGTATCGGTACATCGGCTCTTTGCTCTTGGGCGGAGGACCGCTGGGTGCGTCGTATATGTCGTCGTCATCTGAGACCTCGTCGAGTCGCTGCTGTGCGGGAGGCTGGGTTGATGGTGTTGAGGTTCCCGCGCCATGCATGTGGACCTTACCAATGGCGCTATCTTGACGACCCAGGTAGCTTTCTGTTGGCCTGAAGCCGGGGTGAAAGGGCTCGGCTGCAAGACGTTGTTCCTCAGAGTACTGGTACGATGGGTTCGTAGGGGCAGAACCGCCTGGTTGAGGATCTGCGAATGGGTTCTCGGCAGGCTCATCATAGGGCCGGCTTGAGCTTCCTTCACCTGACTTCGGAGGGGGACCCGGGGGAGGGGAGTAAGATTGTGTCTCCTTGCCCTTACCGTTGTTGGGCCCAGAGCTCGAAGAAGATGCATTGTTGAAATAGTGGTTCGTGTCTGTTCCGTTGGTCTGGAACTGAGATTCTGGCTGTTGTTGAGGTTGAAGCTGAGGGGTTACACTCGGCGACTGGGAATCAGTGCGTTCGTTCAGGTCCAATTGTTTGCGTGCACTGAGCACAGCGCGCTTGTGCTGATTAAGGGCAGTCTGCAGCTGCTCGTTGGTGTCGATGAGATTCTCCATTGTATCGTTATCAGGTGCAGGATTCTCGGAAGTCATGTAACCTTGGATGCTGCGGGACGCACTCGAACACCGATCGGCAAACTCCTTAATGAGATCATTGTCGAGAATCTCGCCTGGAGGTGTATTCATCACGACCTGTTCAAGTAGCTTGGCCGACGTTCGAGCTTCTTCAAGCCTGCTAGCAAGCTCGACAGTATCAGGCAGCCGCCTGTTCGTGTGATGTCTAGCAAAGTAGTTTTGGGAGTGCGGGTTTTGAGGGGGAGGAGAAGTGTTGTAAGCGCCCGGCGACATCATTTGCTGTCGTGGTCCCTGCAAGAGTTTGTATTAGCCTGGATCGCCTCTAGAAGGCAAGTCTCGCGAACATACGCCGTAGTTCCTGTAAGCTTCTTCCTTCTCCTTCTGCCACATTGTGATGAGTAACGTCAAGTTCTCGTCGTACGCTTTGGTGTGCTGAAAGTCATCGAGTGTCTCCATCACGATCTGGCGGACACTTGGGTCCTTTAAGTGTTTAAGGAGCGAGCGCATAGTATCGACGAACTTCTGGTCTAGGTTTCGCGTGAAGGTTGGGCCGGGGTTATCAGTCAAGATGCGCAACAACATGATCGCATTGTATTGCCATAACGGTCTCGAAAAGTATTCTTTTGACAGGTATTTGCGGATCAAACGCGCACATTCTGCGGCGGCGGCGGGGGAGGACTCGGCGGCGTCGACAATAGGGGGGAGAAAAAGAACCTCATCGTTCTATTTCGCAGAAGCGCATCGGATTAATGATAATGTTTCACAAAAGGCGGATGGTGGCCGGGAGTATTTACCTTGTTCGTTCCTCTGGACTCGCAGAATGCTTTCTAGTTTCTCGTCAGCAATGATCAGACGTTGGACGGCGTCGCAAAATTGCGCGATAATACGATGACATACCACACTATTATGAGCTGTAGCCTCTGGTGAGCCTGCGGGTGTCGTCCCAGACGTCGATGCCCCGGAAGGTCCGTCAGATGTTCCTACAAACGTCAGATATCGCCTTATTGTTTGTTTTGCACTGCTTGAGTCTCTGGGGTAGCAGCGCTGCGTGCGTGTGCATCAAGACACGTACGATTTGAAACATTGCTTGCTTTCTTTCTGATGCTTCCGAGCACTTTGCTCATACCAAGGCCCTTCATAGATTTCATGGCTGCGTGGGAGCCTCGCACCGCAACGGGCGGCTTTTGGACGTGGTAGACGGGGGGGTGTGCCTTGTGGATATAGACAGGAGGCAGCGAGAGGTTGCCCAGAGAGTGGTCTTGATTTTGACGGTGAGAAACAACAGAATCGTAGGCACCTAGGTAGGCTGTTGAGGAAGTAGGGTTCCAGTAGAAGAAAAGATGAAGGGAAATTAAGGCCCAAATGGGAAGGCGCCGACCATCCAATCCAATGCTTTCACAGTTTCAGAAACGAACGGTGATGTCGGTTGATTTAACTTGTTTCGCGGAGCTGACGATGTTGGATTGAATTGGAGCGAGCGTCGACTGATTGGCGCCGTTGTCTGGGAGTAGCAAGGGTCTTGGATCCTGGGAGATGGATGATGGATGAGTGTGAAGAGATGGTTGGACCTTGTGAGATAGGTAGATTATCTTGCAGTGGAAATGATGTCGTCTTTTCTTTTCTTTTCTTTTCTTTCTTTCCCCTTCTCGTGTCACTCGTTTTGATATTGATCTCAAGGCCTACCTACCTAGGTACTAAGGTAGGTACCTATCCGTTGTCTATTCGGAGTTATCCAAGGGTCCGTGATGCGCTGCTCGCTAATACCGCCCCGTGCGTCACCCACTCGTTGGGCTTAAGGCCGGGCTTAGGCTGTTAGAGGCTCAAGATTTGCAGGGTCCTTTATAAGATCGAGGGGAAGACCATGGGGAAAAACGAATCCGCAACGGTGAGGTAAGAGGGAAAGACGAAGTTGAATCGTCGAGTCAATTAACTACCTACACCTGAGGCTTCATATTCATCTTTCCATCCAATTTTATCATTCTCAGGCGGCCAATGTTGCACTGCCTCATCACCCTACGCAATCAACCCCTCCCTAGGTATCGCCGCTGGGTAACACACATGACATTCGCGTCTTGGCTTTGCCTTGGGGCTTGTCATGAATCTCCAACATCCCAAGTCAACGCGTGTCGTTTTCGATATGCAAAAGGGTTGCCTGTAGGGAAATGATCCGCACGATATCCACTGTGAGCCGCTCTTCTGGATCTCTCATACAACTGAAGTTGCTTGCTACCTACCTACCTACCTAGGTAAGGCACGCTGACCTGTCATACAAAACGTGATGGATAGGTGGACCATTACAGAGCAATAAGCTTGAATGACTGGCTGTTAGGCCATGCTCATTGTTCAAGCACCAGATCTCGCTCGGATGCTTAAATTGCAGTGCACTTGAAGTTGTAAGTCCGATAGTGGCAACTTGTCTTTACCATGCCCTGAGCTTCGGCAGATACTTTTGAGCTGGTGCAACTACATACCTAGGTATGTAAATCAGAATCCGATAAATGGCACGGTTGATGCCACCACTGCTATACATGGTTCGATCACATTTCGTTGAAAAATGTGTCTATTCATTATGTGAAGAAATCTATTTCGATTGTTATGCAAAATAGCTCCACACCGTACTTAGACGATGGCCAGGAGTTAGTGCTTCACAGCTTTGTCTACTGACTGCCCTCAGCCTCGTTGTCTTCGTCATCATTCTCATCATCTTCCGAGTCTGGTGAGACGTCTTCCACAATGAGATTTCCTGACTTTCCAATCTTCTCCCCCATTGTCACTGACGTGCTAGGTTCGTACACCATCCTGGGAAGGATAGAGGCGATTCGGAACTTGTACTCGTGCTCGTACCCTTCCGGCTTGTCACTGACTGCTGTATCCTCTTTTTGAAGAACACCGTAGCACTCCACAAAGGCATACATATCTTCCAGTGACGCATCTTGGGGAAAACGACGTACAATTCGGCCAATACCCAATTCCTCGGGCATCTTGAGTGCGACTCGTACCACATTCTTGTCGCTAATTGGGGGCTCATCCACAATGGTCGTAGCTCTCCATGATTTCCACTGCCTGCGCTTTTCTTCGCGGACTGCTGTTGCATTTGCTTCTTCCAAGGCACGCTTCTCTGCTGCTGCCGCGGCGGCCGCCGCTTCTTTCCTCTGTCGAGTACGCTCGCGATCAATAGCCAGGGATCTCTCGTATGCCGAGTCTTGTTCGGTTCGTAGGCTTCTTGTCACTTCCTGGGCTGTTCGTTCAGCCCGTACTCCGTCCAGATCAGCGCCATACTTCTCGATAGCCGCTCGGATTTCTGACAAATAAGTAGCTGAGGGCATAGGCCCAGCAAGTCGCTTGACAATCCCCATGCGAGTGCTGCCCTCTTTTGGCGTGAGACAAACCAATGCCGAGAAAGGGAATTTGGTGCAGATGTACTCTTGAGCCACCTGATAGGCTTCGGAATCCAAGACGTTGCCACCCCAAAGAATGATGTTATTGGTAGGATCCTTGATGAATGCAACCACTTCTGGTGATAGCAAAGTGTCCTTGACAAAGGACTCAGTATCGTCATGCTCGGGAGATAATAATACCACAAGCATAAATTTGAGATCCTTCTTGGCTTGGTCGTGCGCCTGAGCAACACCGCCCTCGAAAAACGGCAAGTCGTTCTCTCCATACTCTTCCTCAAATTCTCGCCTGAACCTCGAAGCTGTATCCTGTGGCATTAGAGGACGTCGTCCATTTGTACCCCTGAAGCCGGTGGATATCCGGCTTGTTACAGCACGTGGCCGAACCGATGCTGGCAAGAATGATAGCGCATATATCAGGGTTCGAAACAGTGACGAGGCTGCCCTCCATCCCAAACTGAAAGGTGTAAGAAGTAAACCCAGGAGCCAGGGTGCCCGATTCGTGACCGAGTTCTGGGGGACGATTCGTGGCGCTAGATCGGTGCGCTGCCGTGGTGCGGTACGGGAGGGACGCGCTGCCTCAGAGAAAAGACTCTCTTGAAGGTTCTCATGTCGTGTTGTCGCTCGAGGAATTTCTTGTTGTGCCGCACCTATTGGGTCCGCTGTTTCGCCATCGAAGAACTTGGCGATTGCAATCTGCGGGCCTCACATTAGAATCTCTGGATAAAAGCAGATGAAGAGATTGCGTACCTGGACATTCCATTCTGACCGCCTTAAAAGCGGGATGGCTTCATTGAATTCTTGGTTGGTGACCTGAGTATACTGATTGAGAGCTTCTTGCTGACTAGAGGACAGCTGTCCCAAATCGATCTCGCTGTCGGCCATGCTACGCTTGGGATTTCCGATGACCAGACCCTGATAATAGCAATACCACGGAGTATTGCCTTTGGTTGAAAACAAAAACTTTAACAGCAGATGATATGCGCAGGTCGAAAGGTTGCGCTTTGCGTTTCGGTTATTGCGGTGACCCACGCCGCTCTCGTAAGAACGAACAATGGGAAAAGAAGGTTCCGGAGCCTGCGAAGGAAGCGTGGGCGCCTAGGTAGGTAAATACTGGACAGAGTTGAATTTATGCAGTCTTTAAACTACTTGATTCTTGTGAACATGGAAAGGGAGACAACTGCCATGGCTTGGGATCCTGATTAATGCGCATTGGTGATACAATGGATATCAAGAGAGCTAATTGAGTATGATGGCATCAGAGCACGACAGAGCTTGGCTTATCAGTAGGGATATCGTATCAGTTAAGCAGATTAAACCCGTTTTGGGTGGGCTATTCTTCGGAATATTGCATAACTGGAACAAGCTGGCTTTGAGGTAGGTTGGCGTCATGCCGCGGGGGTGAAGCATCACATGTATCTTTACATATTAGTTGTGCGGAAGAGATACTCTGAAGCGCGGTGAACTGGAAGACTCGCGAACCAAGACTGTCCTGTCTGCGCGCCGGTCCCTCCACCAAAAGTGCCCCCCACCGCCCACATCCACACTTGTCCAACTCCTACATACCTTGCCTTGCCTTATTCTCGTGTCACCCCGACCTCGCAACTGCTTGCTTCCACTACAAGAGGCGACGGCCCGCACCTTGTTCCTCCTGAGCACGGTCGTTGGCTTTCTGCGCTCTATCCGACTTCCACGCTGCTCCGGTCAGCAGCGCTGTTGAAACCCTGCTGCCCGTCTCGTTCCTCCATGGGCGGCCCGTCGCCTCGATCAATTGAACCATGGGAAATGCTTGCCAGAGTCAAGTAGGTGCTGTCTTTGTCAGTATTCGGACCGGACCCTCTCGGCTTTGTTCTCCGTGCAAGACCGCTATCGCTCTTTGCAGCCTGCTGATAAACCATTCTTGCGTTTAGACGTCGTAAACTCGGCCAAGGGGGCTGTACTATCCTAAACACTATATGCTACTGACCATGGCGACATCGCGATATCAACCGGCCGATCTACGACGCCAAGTCGGGTCCCCGAGGCCCAAGGGGCGCGGTTCGTTTGCCCTTCCGACTATAGTCACACGTCCAAACAAACACTGACCTGGGCCCTTCCCAGAGAATAAAGATACATTATGCCGAAACGTACTTATATATGGCCATTGTCGTTATGAAGACCAAGGCTGTGCTTTCAGCCATGATCAGAACAAGAACAACTCCAATTCAGATTTGTAGGTTAACCTTGTCCATCCATGATTGTTTCCTTTGCTTTGCTTTGTTTTGCTTTACTTGTCTTGTTGAGGAGGTTCTGTCATGCGAAAGCTCGCTGTATCAAAACGCCGGCTCTGCCTAGTTCGCTTAAGGTTACACACACTGGCCAGGAACGTCCCTTCCTGTCACCACCTACCTACCTTACCTAGGTAGGCATCTATGGATGCTCGTTGAATTGGTAACGTGATTTGGGGACTCAAAAGTGTTGATTGCAACTGCCGCAATTTGAGTCTGTAGAGGTGAAGCGTCATGTCATGGCTGTAGCAAGAAGGACTTATGGTGCCTGCCTGCCTCAACTATCACAAATAGCTTGCTCTGCTCTGCCAGCTCTTCCCTGGAGTTTCCAAACCACGGATTGTTCCATTCGTCGACCAACATACAAGACCCTTCCTCTATATTGACAGTATTGGCCATATTCTTTCGTTCATCTCACTCACTCACTGCCTTACCTGTCTTCATGTATCGGTCAACCTTTCAGGCACTCATATTTCTTCTTCTTCTTCTTCTTCTTCTTCTTCTTCTTCTTCTTCTTCTTCTTCTTCTTCTTCTTCTTCTTCTTACCGCATTTGACATGTTCCATTGATCTAACAGGATGGCTGACAGCGATAATACCAGATCCAAGAAATCGTTAAACGTCGATTCACCTTCCTTTACGCCCGCTGGTATAGGTAGCAAGAAACCTACATTCTCTTCGCAAGCTGCAAGCGCCCCGGCATTTACTCCACGTGGACTAGGCTGTACGAAACCTTGTGTATTCTTGTGATTCCCGACTTGGCTAACAGTACGTTTGCTAAGCCGCCACGCCCGTTGGCCCGCAAGATGGCGATAACAGCGTTTTCAATCCTGCGTCTATCCGCGAATTTACCCCCAATTTTGACATAAACTCGACGGTAAGGCATAATCACATCTGAGGTGAAGGTTGTGCTGACCAGGTAGACCGCTACAAATGGCGCTGCTCAAGATAGCGGCATCTCCTACGACCCGTTTACTATGCCCGCTGTGAACCAAGGTCTCACTACTCCTCAGTTTAATCCCTATGCAGAAGACCCTGCCCTTGGTGGCCATGGGTCCAGTTACTTCCAAGCGCAGAACGCGTTTGCGACGCCCCTTCAACCACTGCAACACCACTTATATTTCCCAGTTGCTCCTCATCGCGATGATTTGATGCCATATCATCGTGTACCGCATGACTTTTTCCTCCCCGAGAAGGAGCGCGAAGAGATTGCTCGGAAGCTTGAGGCAGCAGGCCAAGTCCTTCCCAACTCTCAGCTACCACAGCTCGACAATTACCACAATTTGGTGCCTTTAGATACGACCCATCGAAAAAATGCCAACATTTTTGGGTATCCTAGTTGGGTCTACAAAGCTACAGCAACCAAGACCGGCAATCTTTACTGCCTGAGGCGGCTTGAAGGTTACAGATTGACTAATGAACATGCAATCAGACTTGTCAAGGAATGGCGACGCATCAATAACGGCAACGTGGTCACTATTATTGATGCATTCACAACGCGCGCCTTTGGAGATAGCTCGCTCATTTTCGTTCAAGACTATTATCCCCTGTCTAAGACACTTGTTGAGGCTCATTTAACCCCAAGCACCACTCATGGCAATCGTTTCCAGGCAAAAACCCCCATTGCCGAAAACGTGCTTTGGGCCTATATCTCACAGATTGCCAATGCACTTCAGGCTATCCATTCTATCAATTTGGCAGCACGCTGCATTGACCCAAGCAAGATTATACTGACTCACAAAAACCGGATTCGTCTCAGTGCGTGCTCCATCCTCGACGTTGTGCAGTATGATGCACATCGGCCGATTCAGGAACTTCAGCAAGAAGACTTTATTCAATTTGGACGCTTGTTGCTGTGTTTGACAACAAATACGCTGCCAGTTCATCTTACCAACTATCAGATGTCTGTGGAACAAATGTCAAGGGTGTATTCAGTGGAGATGAGAGACACAGTTTTATGGCTTCTCACACCACAACAGCCTCCAGCACAGAAGGGCATTGAGGAGTTTGTACGTGGAATCGCTGGGCGCATTACCACTACATTTGACCAGAATCTGCAAGCTTTGGACAAGGTCAATGCCGATATGATGCAGGAAATTGAGAACGGAAGGGCTGCGAGGCTGATGATGAAGCTCGCAACCATTAACGAACGACCTGAATTTGAAGGAGATCGGGCGTGGTCCGAAAATGGCGAGCGCTACATGCTCAAACTTTTCCGAGACTACGTCTTTCATCAAGTTGACAACAACGGCAAGCCAGTCCTAGACATGGGACACATGCTTCGATGCATGAACAAGCTAGATATTGGATCAGACGAGAGGATTTGTCTAACGAGTCGAGACGAACAGACCAGCTTCCTCGTCAGTTTCAAAGAGCTCAAGAAAATGTTAACGAATGCTTTTGGTGAACTTGTGAAGGGAAGCAAGTCGGGACGAGGCCTCTGATGCTCCGTCATGCAACAGAACTTGGGCAAATGCCTTGATTATTAGGTTGGAAGAGTGCGACCTTGGATCAATGTGGCCACTCATATTTCAGGCCATGATTGATCACCATAGACCGAGAGTCGGTTATCAGAAGTTTGTAGGGCAGAAAGTTCAGCGAGATGTATTAACACGATATATTGCCTTGAATACAAGACATTGATGTGGCCAGTGACGTGATAATTGCACGATCTAGACCCATGGATTTATACGATACAGCTCTTTGAGACCCATGCGTAATCCAAAATGTCATGCTTGGACAAGGCGGCCTAGGCATATCGCTCGGTCTCCTGCCTGAGGTTGTCCAGCCTTCATGCGGCCGTACGTTGTGTGGCCAATTCTCAATCAGGCATTCTACTCATCACCATCGTCGTAACGTTCGTTTCTGATCCGCTTGCTTGCTGGCTACTTCAGTCATCCTCGGCTTGCACAAAGGGGTTGGCAATTTCTTCGCTGCCATCGACAGGGCTGACAAGGACGAGGAGGGTGCCTCGCACGACAACAAGACCAAGGGATCGAGTAGACTCGTTGCCTTCGTCGTCTGTGAATATGATGTCAGCTGTGGGAGTACAAAGAGAGGAACGTAAGATTAATAAATGTGATGGAGCGGCATACCTCGAACAACCTCGTGTACATCGTCGAGGACCAGGTTCATGAGAGCATCATAACCCTTCAGCGTGCCCTTGACTGAATGAATGGTTAGCACCTTGGGTTAAAAAGCGCGCGACTCGGATAGGCGTACCCTCGCGACCACCATTGAACTTGACAGTGATCTGCTTGTCCATATACTTGCCCAGGTCGAGGATGTTCTCCTTCTTGGGCCTCTCACGCTCCTGTTGAGCGCCTCCCGCGCCTCCTCCTCCACGACCACCTCCGCGTCCACCTCGGGGATGTGATCCTTGGCCGCGGCCACCTCGGTGTGAGGGTCTATCGGACATGGCGTATTGTCGGTTGGGGGGCTGGGTAGGGGG
>QGED01000307.1:0-12805 GCA_004367475.1 Fusarium camptoceras | reverse complement strand
GTCTACACCCACCCTGCCCAGCCTCAGCCTCCTGTTGTTCCTACTAAGCCCGCTGGCCAGCCCCCTGTTTACGGCCAGCCCACCCCTACTCCCGTCCCCGTCTCCGGTGCTGCCCGCTTCGGTGCTCCCGTTGCCGTTGTCGCTGGTCTTGTCATGGCCGCTTTCGCTCTGTAAGCGGAGTCACGCACCATTTGATCTTTGGTTCTAGCGTGGCGTCATGACTTCATGATCGCATCTTTAGAGGGTTTTCTCATTTCTTCTGGGTATGGAGCAGTCTGGGTATATTAAGCCTCTGTTGCGCACATACGTTGGTTCTTTTGTCGGTATCTATGAGATGGAAGGTTTTTCTGGATTTGTTAATGTATTGAGGAAAAAACTATAAAACCCAATTGGGTTATTTGTCTTGATCAAGTTCCTCTGATGTAGCTGCCCCGTGTACCTATGCCGCTACGTCGAATAGACATATGACCCAAAATTTTCGGTTTCCAAGGAATCACCATTTACAAGTGCTATGAATACTGAGATACCCATTTTATCTGAATACTTTTGCAGTCTTTTTTGATCTTCAATTATTTTCGCGTTTCGTCTGTGCAATATTAGGATTGACAATAGATGAAACCGCCAGTAATAAACCTTGCAATATTCCTTTTGCAACGGCTTCTCAGGCCCATTCTAACCGCTTTGCATTGGTCTTTCTTGGATGCACGGAAATTACATAGCAAACTTCTCCGCTTTCGAGGTACTTCTGGACATGTCCTTGTTCATGCGATGTTTCTCTGCGTATTGATCGCCAGGCTGTTCATCCATTCAATTTGTCTCGTTTCGTTTCAAGTGAATGTCTATCAATCCGATTAATCACCAGATAATTGCCCCAGGCACATCACAAACACATCACACACCCCCGCCACTATGAGCTGAAGCCTTACAGCCCAATGGAATGTTGAAGCATTGCCAATCCGTCATCGTTCGTTTCAACCGTTGCCGGGAGTGGCGCCCTTGGCATGGGCTTGCAGCCTCGTCCCGCCGTGGGCTGGAATGCAGGTGTTGCTTGACTAAAGATAGCTGTTAGGTATTCTTTGGTTTCACCCTGTAGATCAAATACTTGAGATGAAGCCCTTGCTTCGTGGTGTAAGGGCAGTTTTGGGTCGCTGTTGTCAAATTGAAGCTGATATGGATATCAAATAGAGGACTGCGACATATACGATAGTCATTGAAGCGCTATCTTTCAATGACAACCACTTCTAATTCCACACTTTCGACGTTACTCCTATCGAACATCTGCGACACGCAGAGACTTGATGCAGTTGATTGCGTACACAAGTCTCACATTCGTGTCCCGTTCCACACCAGGACGAAACATACAAAAAGCCCGGTTCCCTCATCTTGTGTCACTGCCACTGCGCGTCTTGCCTATCTGTCAAACGTACGCGGCGCTTTTGTGGCGTTCGATCGGTAGGGACAAGTACGGATTCAATGTCTCACTATCAACGTCATTTAGCATTGGTGGAAGAACGCAGAATATGTCATTGATGATAGGCGTTTGGTGCTTGTGCTCATATGCTGTTGGCTGCATGGTAGAGGACCTAAGCGCATATTATTGCGGGCCGAAAAAAGCTTGGTAATGGATGTCTTGTTTTCAGTTAGTTGTTCCGTTTTTAATCATGGCTCTACTGGATATTGAAGATATATGGCGACCACTCGTCCAGTCATCCTGCCATATAATATACATTAAGCAAAGAGTAACACGCAGGATTTCAAGGACTTTATCGTAAACTATTACCCAATTGTATTCATGAAAAAAGAAAAACTCGCATCGTCCTTGAATGCGACGGGATATCCTATTAACCATAACCTGACCATACAAGACAATGTCCAATTCGCGCCTGCTAAACAGTTAACCCAACCAACAATTTTGTAAATCATACGTCTATCCCATTTATATGCTCCCTCTTTCCCCTTCATACGCAAGCGACCTTTAGTGACCACCAATCTGGCCCTTGGGCAGTGGAGGAATCCAGCATACAGCCAAGTTCAGTGCGATGGTAATGACTCCGATAACCCAGAAGCCCATAGCGTAGTCATTACCACCGTGCATGAAGCGAAAGACAATTGCAAAAATAACACCACCGATGTTACCACCACCTCCTGTCAGTCCCGACAGGATGCCATTGGCAGAGGGGTGGACGTGAGGCACTAGAGCAAAGTTGGCACCGTTACCAGCCTCGATGAAGATAGCCATAACCACCACAAGGCCAACCATCGTACCGATGTCCCCCCCGTTGGCTTCAGATGGATTGACCTTGCCAATGACAATGAGAAGAGCACCCGTTAGGACTCCGCAGGCAATGATCCAAGCTTTCTTAAGCCAGAGGCTGCGCCCAAAGTTGTTGTACAAGATGTCCGCGATAACACCCCCCAAAGGTCGGTTCAGGAAGTTGAGGAAGCCGAAAATCGCAGCGTAGTTGCTAGCTTTTGTCTGGTCGAGATGAGGGAAGTTCTTCTTGAAGTACGAGCTCAGAATGGCGTTGATCGCAAGCTCGCCACCGAATGAGCACGCATAGGTCGCAACGTGGAAGATGGTCTGAGGGGAGTATGTAACGGGAAGGGCTTCGCGGAGACTGGGCTTGACAACGATCTCGCCTCGCGCGATTTCCATAGCCTCACTGCGTGAGATGGAGTGTTCGTGATCACCAACCTTAACATCTCTCTCCTCACCAGGGTTCTTTTCCTCGTCTGAACCTGAGCGATCGGGTGTACGGATAGGAGTAACATCGCCTGAACTAGAGATACCATGTGCTTCCATATTCTTTCGGACAAGCTCACTCTGATCGTCCCAGGAACCCATAGGGCTGTCATCACAGAGGAGCAGCATGCCGAGACCGCAGACGATCAAGCAGACCAAGGGGACAACGAATGTGACCCTCCAAGCCTTGGATGGGGTCAGGCCGTGATTGGCAACCAGTGAATCGAAGACAGCAGGCATGATGAAGTAAGTGCTTCAAAGAGTTAGTCTATCTTTTTACGATCCACTCCACTCTGGAAGCTTCACAGGGTGAGAGGAGTGACTTACATTCCACCGCCGGCATTTCCCCATCCACCAGCAAGAGCATTGGCAGTACCAACAACATTCTTGTCAAAGAATCCTGTGCACCAAACCTGACAAGGTACAAATGTAGCTCCTAGGATACCAATGAAGAATCGAGAGACGTATAGACCAGTAGCACTGTTGACAAGTGGTGCGAGACCAATGGGCAGGCAGCCGAGAAGGATCAAGTAAGCGAAGACACGTCGGGGGCCGTACAAGTCGCATAGAGGGCCGGTCATGAATCGAAGGAAGAAAGTAGCCGAGAGTGAAACAATGTTGGAGTTTGCAATTTGCGCCGGTGTAAGGTGAAGATCCTCTTTGATAGTGACGGTCAATAGAGGGGGGAAAGTGTACCTTGGTACCTCATTAATACACCACACACCAACATTTGGAATTCTGAAGCTTACCAAGCCCAAAATGCAAGCATAAAGCCTAGCCATGAGAAAGAGAACACCCGGCCGTACATATTGATAGGGTTGAGCATTGGTACACTTCGTGCTTTTCTACTGATGGGATTGACCTCAGGGGCCTTCCATAGGTGGGCGATTTGAAAACCCATCGTGAACGGGTTTGTCGATGAACTTGGTAAACCTCAAGCCGGATAATTCAAGCTTCTAAAAACAGCGAGAATAGGTTGCGAAGATTGAAAGGGTCTTGATTATCGCTGAGTTGCTTGTTGATATCGAGCCAGGATATTCTTTCGAACAGGACAACGCTGAGGACATATATAGAAAATGTGCTGTATAGTTGGCAAGACACAATTCGCAAAAGTATCAAATGTTGTATCTCCGGTTCTCCTATGATTGTCTTTGCGATATATGGAATCGATAAGAATAAGGCAGCTTGGCTATGCTGTATCGTAAGATGGTGAGCGAACGGTGCAGCGACACTCGGAAGCCCGGAGATGCACGATCCAGATTTCTGTGGAAGATTCCTCGTTGATCAGATAAGGACAAGACTGATGAGGTAGGCTAAGAGCGGGCCGTTGTATTGCAGTGTTGCAGAGCCTCAGTGGTCGATAAGTTGAAGTCCTCGAAGCGAGCCAACGGATAGACGATCGACCTTGAAAGACACTTGGATCTTGCTATATATCTAGAATATTTTCACCAAGATGGCGAGTCCTCTTGAAGTCCCAAATAATTACGCTGTCTGCCCCTGGCAACTCCTGGATGGTCCTTTGGGCGTCAAGGCGCAATCACTCAAGCGAGGGCGAATAGATAGGTTCCAAATTGAATTAACCGATAGAGATAACGATTTGGACGAATGGTATTTATTGACATGTGCTTTTTCTTTCAAGCCCATGTCTCAAATAATGCAAGATTGCAAGTATACGAGTTGGAATAAGATACGCGTGCTTGTTAGACATGGCGAGATAAGGCCTGCAGGAGCATTATCAGGTTTGAGACGGCCATGTACCGAGACTACTTAACTTGACTAGAGTCTTGGGTTGTAAGCCAAGGAGCTCACGTCTGTGTCGTCCGATAAGCTGATCGTCTCTGGTCAAATGCCTAACATGTCATTGGGTACAGGCTAGGGGTGCCTGGGTGTAACGGCTGCAGCATGGACGATCAACAAGAGCCGCGATAAGGGACAAGGCTATTGAGATTCCGGCCGCTGTCAAGTGGCTTGTTCCAGGGGCCTGGTTGGCGCTCAGAAGGGTGGGAGATAAGGCCGTGGTGGTATTTAGAGTGCTGAAATGTGAATCTCCGCGGAGTAAAGGTGTGGCGGGGTAGGGTCATATATATACCACGTAGCAGTTCGAGCTTCAGCGATAGGGAGATAGACCCTGGAAACGACGGAGATAAGGAGCGCTTCGAACGTTGTTATTTCTGAATTGGAAAGCCGATACGGCAATGCGCTAGGGGATTATCCTATCTTGTTGCGGGCGTTGTAAGCTGGTGGTGTCTTGTCAATATTGACCCCAGTCTTTGGCTATCATCAAGCCCCCAACTGTCGCGAACAAAGTTGCATTTGTTAGCGATTGAGCATAGTATATATATATGCTATGTCGTCACTCGAAATACCTCCATCGTCAGGGGCATGAGGAAAGAGTAGCAGATCAGGATCGCGCTTCCCGATGAGCAATCCTGGGATACACAGTAAGCACTTGCTTACGCTCGTTGGTCCTGTTGCTCGGACTCTTTGGAATGTTCAGCGCAATATGAAATAAGGCTTGAAATCGTCCAGGTCGAGGACTAGCGAAAGCCATACAGCCACTGGGCGTGGTTGGGTAACCACTGAGAACACTGGGAAGTAGTATTTGAGTTTAATACCTCCCGGGGTCTGACCCTGGAAGAGATCCGAGCCGTCCGCTTGGACGTGTCTGAACCAACATTGCTCTTGGCAAATTTCGAGTGTTGCTGGAATATAAAGACGTCAAGGTTGGCACCAAGATACCTCTATGTATTGATGGATGGATCCAGCGAAGATGTTTTCCACTTATTGCTTGTCACTGAGAAATGGCGTAATAGTAGGCAAGTGGAACTAGACTAGGCGCTTTAACCACGCGCCGAAGTCGGCAAGAGGAACAAGGCTAGAAAGATGGAACATTGGAACAAAATGCTGGGCTTCTGGGGAATCTTGATAGCTTCCTTTTTGAGCCTAGTAGTTCCTATGTCATATCGCATGCCTTTGCTCTTCCCATCAGTCAATATATAAGCCGCCGCCGGGAGCTGAGATCTTCTTTACAACTTAATCTTGGATAGAGTCGTGATTCCCCATGGAGCAATGTTTTGAGGGATTCGCAGATTAAACAGGGTAGTCATAGCGCTAAACCGTATGAAGTAAGAGGGGCACTCAGAACTCTGTCTTGTGAGTGGAGGAATGAAGGGTCGGGCCTATGATTTTTTTTTTGCGCAAACATTTTTTTCCTGAAGAATGCCCCTCCATGGGTCCCGACGAGTCACTAACAGTTTTGTTTTCTTTGGTGGGGGAAACATTTAACCTGCGATTGTTGTTCTTCTTTCTCCTTAAATCTCCAGGTTTTGGTCAAAGTTGAATCAAACCAAAAGTACCCCCATTCTCTCAAAAAGAAAGGTGAGTCTTTCTCTCCTCTCCCGCATGTCTTGTCTTAGCCTCTTCATCACGTGCCCCCAGCTCTTGCTGTGACGGCATCGTATCCCCTCACTCCAAAAAATGCTGGTAGTACGGCTCATAGCCAAAATTATGTGGGGTTGCTCTCGGTGTGTCTTCACCTTGTTAGACTCATGAGAGGTGAAAGAGACAAGAGACAGAGATATCAATTGTTCGATTGGAGAAGCAATACATGTGACTGACCATGAGATCTCAGATAAACACCTGCCTTCGCAGTCTGAGTCTAAACTTGAGAACCTTTGCAATGGCTTCCTCAAACGTCCCCAAGACCTGCAAGGTCATCACCGCTGAGACTATCGCCAAGGGCTACCTTGGTGAGGTCAAGGACACATTGGCTAAGATCCAAGGCGAAAACCCATTCACACCTACACTGGCTGCTTTCCTCGCCAATGGTGACCCTGCTGCTGCCAAGTACGCTGAGTGGTCCAAGAAGACATGTGAAGAGAAGTGAGATATTCCTCTGTGTAGCTTGAATATCGCCCTGTCTACCGGGTGATGGCTACCCCCTGGCCTGGCGCTAATGTATGCCATAGCGGCTTCAACTTTGACCTCCGAACCGTGGACAAGGAGCTCCTCGAGGAGGAGATCATGAAGGCCAACGAAGATGAGGATGTCGACGGCATGATCGTCTACTATCCCATCTTCCCCAACAACCCTTCCCACGATAAGTACATCCAGGAGTCTGTCGATCTCGGCAAGGACGTCGAGGGTCTTAAACATCAGCATATCCACAACATGTACCACAACATTCGCTTCATTGACCCTCCTGAGAACCGCAAGAAGTCCATCCTTCCTTGCACCCCTCTCGCTGTAGTCAAGATTCTTGAGTACCTGCAGATCTACAACCCCATCCTGGCTTCTGGCAACCGACTCTTCGGCAAGACCATCACCGTCATCAACCGATCTGAGGTCAACGGCCGACCCCTTGCTGCTCTGCTCGCCAACGACGGAGCCACCGTCTATTCCGTGGATGTCACCGGTGTCCAGGTCTTCACCCGAGGAGAGGGTATCAAGAAGGCCCGCCACCTCGTCGCGGACAAGGAGGGCTGGAAGTTGGAGGACTGCCTTCCCCTCAGTGACGTTGTTATTGGAGGTGTCCCGGTTGAGTCTTTCAAGGTTCCCACCGAACTTATCCGCGACGGTGCCGTCTGCATCAACTTTTCCTCTTACAGAAACTTTGACGGCCCCGCCATCAAGGAAAAGGCCTCCATCTACGTGCCATCCGTCGGCAAGGTCACTATTGCTATTCTGTTGAGAAACCTGGTTGTAAGTGCCACTCACCCACCATACGACAAGCCATGTGATACTGACTTATCAGCGCCTCATTGCCAACCGACCCTCCAAGGATCAGTCGCAGAAGAATGTCGAGGCCCGAGCTGAGGCTTTCGCAGATGACTAGATGCTTTTCGCATGCGAGAAAACAAAAGACTTTGGAGAGGAAGGTTACGATTGCTTTGAACTAGATTACGGAAAGAAAAACACACAGGGATACACTTTTTGCGAAAAGGAAAAATGCATTTTGTTTAGGAGTTGCTATAGATGGGATAGATCAAAAAAATTGGAATGACGGCATGACTGGAAAAAGAAATGTTTCACCACAAGATCTTGTGAGATGTGACAAGCCAACTCTTATTCAAGTTTCGCGACAAAGCTGTGAAATATTGGACGAGTGAGCAGTTGATGGTTTGGCAATTAAGCCTTGAATTTGTTCTCGGGCTGATCTATTCCAATACATAGCTCAGGACTCGATTTGAGCTTTCTTTTCTCGTAAGTTTTCGCGGCGCCTTTTATTTTTATTGAAACGCGAGCTGCTTTTCGCGGGCGTTAGCTCGAGATCGGATGTTTGCTGAGATATGACAGCCGTGCTACGTTACTATTATTTACACAGCATCTCTTGTAAGCCACCATATTTGGAATTGCTTCTTGCATCACAAGTAGAGATTGTTGTTCATTTTAAACAGTTTCGAAAGCATTATGCTATCGGGAAAGATGAAACTGGTATTCTTTCAGCTTGGAAGTTTGATTAAGCTGTTCTTTCAATAATCTAGAAGCTTTCCTAAAGGGGTATATCCCAGCAATGGAAGCGAGCGCCGAATGGTCAGTTGAATTGGCGCCCCTTTCTCTGACCTAGCAGGCCTATTTATTGCGTCCAGTCATTGCGGCGGTTCTTGGTGGTCCGTACTGCATAGTAATCCCGGTCTATAACACGTAGGGAAAGGAAATTGCTTGGTGCAACATATCGATCAGCCTAGTTTATCCATAGTACCGGAGAACGCAACCTAATTGGAGAAGAATCATGCTTTTAGTGACGGATATTAATGCCATGTACATTGCAGATGCTGTCGCGTATTGGATCCCTTCTTCAGGAGAATGAATAGTAGAATGACAAGCAAGTAGTCTGTCTACGTGGACCTGCTATCTGTGCTAGTAAATGTGTAGTATCCATAGGACAGACTACACAGACTCTTCTCTTGCGGATCACCGCAGATCTTTGCGCGACTCTGTTTCTACAGCTAAAAATGTACTGAACCCGATGTCCATTCATCCATCGTCGTTTCCATTACGCGCGGCGTCATACACCATTGTTTCAATCTTTTACTGGCTAAGGTAGTACCTATCGATCACCACCAATCAAAGACTTGGGACACCGCTGAAGGGAAAAAACAAAGTGCCCCGAATCGACAGCAAACAGGGCAGAGACCCCCATATTTCCCCATTCTGCTAACGGCCCAGGCGCCAGTCCACCAGTCCACTCAAAGTCCAGCGGATGCTCCAGCTCAGACCTCAGGTCGGTTAGTGCAGGTACTGGTGCTGGTAGGTACTGTATCTCCATACACCTAAGTTCTGTCTAAAACTGGGCGCCGACGCCAGAGACTGAAAAGTCCATTCCAAGACCGTTGCCAACCTTTTCCTTGGAAGCTGACTGAAAACCTACAAGTGCATAATTGCGCCAGGATCCAACGGCTTTCTTCAACGTCTTAACACCCATCTTATGATACTATAATCCGGGCCTCTTATGGTGTTGTTATTTAAGATCTGTGGAGAAGAACTGCATAGAGGTCTGAGAGTCAAGGCCAAGCTCAATTAAAAGGGTACGTACCCACGTGCAGTTCATTCCAATAAGGGAACCCCAACGTCCATCGCCATCATTCTTTCCATCCATCCATTCAATCAATTGCCTTTTCCGCTTTGGATGCTCTCCCTCGCTCCTTCTCAAGGCGGTTCTTTGGGTTGGACATGCCTAATTGGTCCATTGTTATTGTCTCTGGCTAACTGCGCCTTTTGCGAATAGAACCTCACCTTCCCTTTGTTCTCTACTGTACAATACGTCCTACCGACTACCTGCTTAATTCACCCCTCGTCTAATTATTCGCTCCTTACTCGACTGCTTTCCATCCCTTCTTTGTCCGATCGACATACCATCGCGATTGCCAACTGCCGCTCTATTTTTCTTGCGCCACGCTACTGCTTTTCAACTGGCAGAGAGTCTTGACCAGCAAGACATTGTCTCTAAAACCATCGAATCACGATCCTACGCATCTCCTCAGAAACAAGAATCATAATAAGCCTCCTGCAAGCTAGCTCGCGTGCGCAGCCGAGTTGAGACGAACGATACGACGTTGGGGCCTGTCCGGGCGCCGTGTCTTAAAAACCTGATAATCGCTTAGCTTCAACCGTGCTACAAGACGAGACGAAACGAAACAAGACAAGACATAATCCTGTCAATTAAATACTCGGCATACTAGACATCGATCCTCTCCTTGTGTTCTGCCACACCTACTGCGAAAACCATGGCGGCGCAAACCATTCCTAATTACAGTCGCGATATTCGCCATGGCAAGTCGAGCTCCGGTTCTTCGTCCAACTATGGGCCAGTCCCTGGATCACCTACTCTCACAAATCCTGATATGATCTTGCCCGATAATGATTGGGATATCGCACTCGACGAGCCCTCGCAGTCACACATCCCGATATGGAACAATGTTCAACCCGCCGACATGCGATTTCATCTCCCTAATTCGCAGAACCAATTCATCGCTGGACCGATTTCTCCTCCGACCCCTATCATATATGGAAATGGGACTATGCTGTCTGATATTGGCGAGGTGACAGAAGTTGAGAGCGTTGTGGGAAAAGGGGGACGGCGCGGCTCGGCGCAGTTGTCTGTTTACAGTAACGAGGATCATGTACTGGGTTCCTCGCCAACTGCGGGCGCATCGCGCATCAAGTCAAGGTCGCAAATACAGAAGCGCGAAAGGAAATCCTCGCTCGACTCTAATAGTACGATAACGTCACAGGATCGTGGTCGGCAATTTGGTGATTTTGACGATGCTGTCAGTGTCGACGATGTCAATTTTCAGGGCGATGATGAAGAGAGTATGGCTTCGTCCTATGTTGAAGGGACTGCTGCGCGGGAACCTCAGGCTGTGCGCGTGCCTCGTATCCAGGATATCTCAATCCAGCGCCATTCATCCAGTTCTCTTAGCGATAGAGCCGAACAGATTCTGGCAAATGCCAAGCAAAGATTAACAGTAGGTTTCAATTCGAACCTGATGTGCGTTACTGACAAGTCCACAGACAATGGAAGGGAACCTCTCGAGGGCAAGGAGTTCTCTCTACACTCCTATGTCCGATGGCTCGACACCTTCTCCCCCAATTGCACGCCCCGTCACATCGTTACGAGAGTCCACCGCCGGCTTGGGGTCAGGACAAACTCATTCCAGGAATACCAGTGAAAATGGATTTCATAATACGCTTGCGAGTCCAAGTTTTCCGCAGCGATCTGCTAGTGCTTTGGGGGCCGCTGGGGGCTACCGTCAACCGCTGACTTCTTCGAGAAGTGCAGATGCTTTGGGAATTGGCTATGGAGCTCCCCAGAGAAGTCCTATGGGCACTCTTGATCCTATGATGGAAGCTCTGAGCGAAGATGAAGGCGGTATGCCAGGGGATAGTCGACGCAGTTCCCGTCTCTACAACCAACTTAGCCCAGGTTTTGGCTCCATGACAGATACGGAAATTCCCAGATCCGCATCTGTTGCTCAAGTACGGGATCTCAAGCATCAAATGAAAGACTTGAGAGGGAAAATTTCCAGTCTTAAGGAGCAGGCCAGAGCCGATAGCCTGAAGCGACGAAGTTTGCAGAGTCTCAGAACACCCAGCCCCTTTACGCATGCAAGATGGGATCAAGGATTCCCAGAATCTCAAAAATCGCAAGAGAGCACTCCTGATGCACTCTCCTGGCAGGCTCCATGGAGTCGGAATGCTTCTAACGAGAAGCTTGATACTCAGAAGTCACCCAAGCCGGATATGAATGATGTCTCGGAGTTGGAAAGAGCCAAGACAGCAGATATCGAGTATCAAGACGCTCGTGACACCTTCGAGGTAGCGGGTGAAGCAGTGTTGGATGAGACGAAGGTGTCTCCTCCGTTGAACGGAGAAAGCGATCTTCAAAACGAATCTCAGACGCAGGAAAACGACGACACGATTGACGATGGCGAAACGTGGGAGGGAGATTTGGAACAGAGCGATGAAGAAATGAAGCAAGAGCTCCACTACAATCAACAAGCCGGATACGACGATAACTTGGAGGACGATGACGATGAGTTTGTGGATTTCGAGAGCGAAAGCGGCGAATCGTCATACCATGATGCATTTCAAAATCCTGTATCCCATGAGGACCGTGAAGACGCTTTCGACTATGAGCACTTCTTCCTTCATTCAGCTATGGGGTCAATGAGCCAGCGGAGACGAGAGAGCTGGAGCAGCGTGAGCAGTGTTAGCTCAGGCGATTCTGTCGAGACAACTCGCGGGCCTGTCCCCACTCCTGCTCCTGCTCCCGACTCCGATTCTGACCATGAACGAAGGCCGAGTGTCGAGTCTATGGCGTCCTTTAATACGTTTGCTACAGCCACCGAGGGTCGCTCAAGCCGCAACTCAGACTTCGAGGATGTGACGGAGACCGTCGTCGACGGACAAGAGAATGCGAATGGGCCTCCAAGTACAAAACGAACGACCTTTGGAGGTTTCCAGTTTCCTGAGGGAAGGGCCAGCTCGAGGGCCAATTCTGTTGATATACAACAATCGCAACCCCGACGTAACACCGTGGTACATCGCCCCGCCAGTAGTGCAGCTAGCTACGCACGACATCGCCCTTCAATGTCGTCGTTCGGATCCACGGGGACGAACCGAAGTTTTCCACTTGTGGACAAATCCAAGACGGCCAACGGGATCCTGACACCTAACAGTAGCACTCCTGGGGGGTCGCCTGACTCGGAGCTTAAGCAGATATCTGCGAGTCTCATGAACGAAGCCGCTACCTTGGGCGGCATCGAGACTGGGCATCTGTCAGGGGATACGTCCCCTATGCAAGGGTTAGACAAGGAGAGCCAGATACTGGTAGAGAGACTTGTGGCTAGTCTTGGAAAATGTGTACTCGGGTTGACAGAGTCATCCAGTGCTGGTTCAGAGGCACGTATGTATCGCAGGAGGATGGACGCTGCGCGACGCATACTTGAGGGACTCGATGAGTGAAGACGATTTCTCTGACGTCTATACTTGGAAGGTGGTACAAGAGATGTGGCATTTCTATTACAAGGTATTGGCGCTTTGCATGGAGGGGGATGGGGG
>QGED01000305.1:0-12008 GCA_004367475.1 Fusarium camptoceras | reverse complement strand
ACCAAGAGAGGCAACTTACCTTGGGGAAGAGACGCCAGGGCTCAGTACAGAGATATAGAGGAAGAGAGGATGGTAGGAAGAGAAGGGTCTCATTAACCCTTTTATAAGGCAGGCACCGTATCGTATCTCTACGGCCAGCGCCTCAGTCGGGAGCCGGCTCTCCCATCGGGAGCAGTCATGATGTCCCCAGCTTTACACCAAACCAGGACGAGACAATGCAGTACTAAACAAAAGTTTATCTTCCCCGCAGTCGTTTGAGGAATTGACCAACAAGCGGAGCCAAATCAAAATCCTGTGGATGGAGATGCAGGGAAACAGGAAAGAGGGAGGGGTGATGTTATCCATGGTGTTGAAGGCTTACCTCAATAGGAAAAGAAGCTGTTGTACGCGACTCGCCTAGTTTCACTCTGCTATCTGGTCCTTGGATCGTTACCAAGGAATATTGAAATATACCTAAAATAATACAAATAAAATTTATATTTTTTCATTGCCGATACCTAGTACTTTGTTCTTACCAAGTAACAGGTGCCTATCTACCCCCCTCCTAGAGATTGCCTGTCGTACCTGCCTGGATCCATGTCTACTAATGTACTTGCACCTTACCTAACCCAGATCTTGATAGGTAGCTGATTGCAGTGCCAGAGTGTTCATCTTGCAGGGGGCGACTTCCAATACTACAGTGCAACGGTCGGTTGGATTACAGTCAATTTCATCCTCTCTGAGAAGAGAACACTCGTGACCATTCCCTCCGCTGTCAACCTAGCCACTGCTTTAGTCTAAGCTCCTGCTGCACTATACCATTGCGATTCTTCTAAGAACACGAGTTTCTGAATCAATTGATCCTCTGGCGGGTTGACCTTCCTCATTCCGAGACCCGCTCTCCAAATCCACTCAGCCCGTCACTGCGCGGGGTAGGTAACTCGATATCTTGGGGTACTTTGTAATTGTCGAGTCGCCTTCCAGCTACCTCTGTAGTCTGTACAAAGGGCTTAGGCTTACCTTGCTCCAATCTAGTCGAGTCCTCCGACCATACTTCTTCACCGACCTTCAGCTAAAGACATGATTGCTCACCAGCTTTGACGATCTATTTGTTGAGTGGGGGTGCCGACCATGGTCTTCAATATCTTTCAAGGACCACCTTACATATAGTGTTGTACCACGGCCTATCTATCTCTACACCCCCCATAGTTGCTATGCAGCCGCCTTTCCCGTATTGCACATGAACCGGCCCGGTGCCGATTACGGAGCCGTCCGACTGTCGGTTGCGAGATACTGATTGCTGTTACTACTAGTTACTCTCAACATCCGGAAGCTTTCCCTTTTGGGCAGGTTAAAGGAGACAGAATGCTTTAGTGGTTTATATGCAAGCATCTTAAAAATTCTGGGTAAGCCAAAGGAGATAGCATACTATACTAGGGATTTATACACACATATCCATTATTCTTTTGGCAGGTTAAAGGAGAAAGTACGCTATGGTGATCTATGTATATACACCTAAAAGGTTTTTGGGCAAGTTAAAGGAGACAGCGTGCCATGACCATTTTGATACACACATTTAAGAATTTTTCAACAGTTCTTAGTTATCACAAGGACAAAATGTAGCCTTCTTTTACCCTGGCAAAGCTGTTTACTCAATTTCAACCGTGATGCCTTCGTGAGCATTGACGAGGCCACCATGCTCCATGCCGTCAAGTCGCCAATCTAAGGGTGAATAACCTGGCTCTTCTACCAACTCAATAATTGCGTTAGCCAAGTCACGTAGACGCATCCGGGTCCCATGCCCAAAAGGACTTTAAAAAAAACACGCTGTCACCAATGTAATGCCAATGCCGTGCTCGTATCACAAAATCAATGCTCGCCATGCTCCAAACACCCTGTTCCACTGCGACTTCATTCATCCTTCTCATGCTCTCGCATGTATCTCACAAATGTTTTCTTGTGTGTCTAAAGAACCCCATTAGTATTGCAAAACCAGAAGAAATAACAAGGACACTGACCATTCCAGCATATCTACCATCTTTGAGGACACAGATATATCGCAGTCCCAGCTTTGAAAACAACTCATAAACCAAGTCCATTGGCGATTTGATGTCCAGCGCAACCGGTGCCTATTCTATTAGCTACTATTTGGGCGGAGGTTGTCACAACACAACTCACAGGATCAATATACGGCGTAAAATCTGTCGGATCATGAGATTGGTCGTCCTCGTCAATGCTGGGAACTCTATCCATCAGGCACAGGTTTGTCGCTTCGTCTTCCAGCTGGTCGAGAGCGTATCCGAGATCAGGCGCGGGAATAAGCCCGACCAGGATACCATGTCGCACAATGGGCAATCCTCCGTCAAGCTCACCGGCTCTATGTAAAAGTTCAAGTTTGACTCGTAAACTGGTAGCAGGTACTACTGGCGAATTCGTTATGTCAATGATCCGTTCTTTTCGAATCCTTGGTACAATATCGGCCAGATCTTCCGTAAAGATAGGCTTATGTTTATTGTCCAGGAACGGGTATGAGTTCATGCTGGTAAGAAGGTCCTGATCAAATTAGTTGCTGGCGAGCTGCGGGGGATAGACTGCACACTCACATAGATGCTGTTTGGTTCAATGGCATCCGATGTCCATTTAGCCACCAGAATAGCTAGCGAGAATGGCAAAACGTAATCGAGACTACCGGTAAGCTCAAAGAGGATGACAGCAAGTGTCACAGACAGTCTCGTTACGCCACACATGGTGGCACCGGCTGCAATGAGACCATATACACCAGGCTGGATGCAAGAACCATCTCGACTGAAAGCGCAATCTCCCCAGATACCCCAACCTGGAACACGTAGGACAGCCCATTGCACAATATGACCGACGATCCGGCCCATCAGTCCACCAACAACCATGGACGGCACGTAGATACCAGCAGGGACTTTCTGTTTTACGGATTAGTTTATGCTTTTGCCTGTTGGGTTGAGAACTTACAATTCCGAAAGTGATCACTGTCAAGAAGCCCTTGATCAAGAGTGCCACAAACAAATGGGAAAGGATAGGGGGGATTTCGTCGATAGAACCAGGACACAGAGCCCTCTCTTCCCAGTCAATGTTGGAGCCCTCGCAAGGTGAAGCCAAATTTAGAAGCAGTTCGGCGACCGGAAGCTTTGTCAAGGAGTTCCAATAGCTCATCAATCCTGTCACCAAAGCAACAAGAAGGACTTCCAACAAGGGGTGCTTCTTGATCACCTTGATTTTTCTGAAGGATTGAGCCCAATACTTGGATGCTTTGATGAATAAAGCACCCAATGCCCCTCCAATAACACCGACGAAAATGAAGGTACCGAGCTCGAAGTATTCCCAGTCGACCAGATATCTGACTTCGAACATCACAATCTTGTGAGTACCATATGGATTGAGGAATTTGAGAGACAAAGCGGCAACAATGCAGCAAAAGAAAGTGCGGAATAATGTCTTGGCTGGAAAGAAGTATGAGACCTCTTCTAAGCCAAACAATACACCACCCAAGGGAGCACCAAAGGCAACAGCAACTCCTGCAGCCGCAGCAGCTGAGATGACCTCTCTTCGCTTGCCATCATTTCGATCGTATTTTGAGAAGATTCGGCATGCAATATTGCCCACGCAGGCGGCCATATGGACATAGGGGCCCTCTTTTCCGAGACTCATACCAGATGCGACACTCAAAATTAAGGCTACCAGTTTGACAATCAAAGTCCTGGCACCAAGGAAGCCGTGCAGAACGAAACCGCTCAGGATGACACGAACTTCAGCAACTCCACTGCCAGCCGCTGAATAGTAAACCATGGGCGGATTCTCGGGTTTGGGCTCGTTTTGGGGCTGAGGTGTCGATGTCTCGCTTTCGTTCGAATCGTCGTATGTCTGGTGAACGTTATCGACCGCCAGGTTCTCGTCAAGAGTTGTCAACTGGTACGCTGACGGAACAACGGTCTTGGTCCACAGCGCCATCCAACAAGCAATTGCAGAAAGACCAAGGACAAAAGCCATATAAATCACAAAGCTGCTCCAGATCTCCCCAAAGGGGTTATTCAGCTTGTATGACCACGTTGCCCAGTCGTCACATGTAATGTCGGGACAGCATCTCTGTTCGCCAGCGTCAGTCGACATATTTCATAGCAGAAGTCAACGACTCGCACGACGCATTGCCTCCAATCTACGAACCTTTTTGTTAAGATACCAACCCCTAGTGCAGTAACCATCTTTGAAATCAAAGACAGTAGATTCAGCAACATCGACAGTGTAAGCCATCAATGCGACAACGAAGCCACATAGAGCGCTCAAGATCCAGCCTTGAGCACCGTCAAAGATAACGCGCAGCCTACCCCAGAAGTCCTTGCGACTTCGCAGTTCTTTGACTCTGTAAGAATCGGCGATGGTATCGTGGACCCAGTCGGTGCTGGTAAATTGATCATACCACATGCGCTCGTCCGGGAAGATGGTGCCCTTGGATTCGGTCATGGAGGACTCGTGCCGATCTGAGAGGGCATTAACCAGTCTCGAACTCCAAGAGGGATGTCTACTGTGATTTCGCGAGCCATGATAAGCACCTGCATAAAGGGGGGATCGATTAGCAAGATTCAAGATGGTACGTGTGCCATGGTGCTACGAACCCAAGTAACTGTGCTCCCGGGATAAGGTACCCCTTTGCTGACGACTCGAGCTTGCTGTACTGATCCGAATGTGCGATCTCGAAGTCGTGAGTAAAGGAGTTCGTTCATCGAGTTCGCCTGCGGAACGATTTCGGGGTAAGGGCTGGTGTCGGCGGGTAGTTCGTGGTGAAGGCGGCTCGGAGCCATCTGGCTCTTGACCTGCCATGATGGCGAAAACGAAGCTCTAGATAACGTAGGTGCTAGTAGAAAAAATAATAATAGGACTGGAGCGACAAGCGATAAAGGCAAACACCTAGTTTAAAGGTGACGAAGAAAGAGGCCAGGACGAGATGGAAGAAAAAGAATAAGCAGAAGCAAAAACGGGAGAGAAAAGAAAAATGAACGAAATCAGGACAAAAGGGTAATCTGCTCCAAGCGTCTATCTCGATGCCCGTGCTTGTCTTGCTAAAGCCTTGGTGGTTCGTCAGTTGTCACACCGTCACCTTCTCAGGGTCCAGGTGACCCTCGATGGCGGGATTGTGGAGGCGCGCCAAGCGTGACGGGAGCTTGAGCTTGAATCAAGTTGGATGGGATCCAATGGATGGCGGGGTGAATCAGGTTGGCAGCAGAAGGGAAGCAGCCAGAAAGGAGAGGCAAACGCCCAAGGATAGGAATGTATGGTTGGATGGATGGGTGAATATTAATAGAAAGCAAAGGTATTCTTGAGCTTTACGTAGGTAGGCTTTGTTTTTGTTCTTTCCTCTTGTCAACTGTCAACTGCCAGATTCGGAAATAATTACGCCGAGCATCCAACCATCAGTGACCTATTGGTCTAGGCTGTATGGATCTCTACCATAGGTACCTCCAGTATGGAGATGCTTTTGTTCCTGGTCTTATTCAAAGCTCTTCGCTGCCAGGAACGGATGATGATCTATCTGTGTGTGTTGACGCGGGGTACCAACTGAGACAAAAGATGCAATGAAGAGGTGCACAGGTAATTACGAATTACAGGCAGAACAAATTGGAATAAAGAGATCAGGGGGCTGGCCCAAGACATTGAGGTACACGAGCGGTCTAGTGTAGGAGGTACCTTGCTCTCCACACGATTAGGCTTCAAACGTGCCCGAAATGCCTATCATCAGCCGGGGCGATGGAAGTCCTTCGGCATTTCGTCATCGCTACAGCGTGCATCCACCATGGTCCCAGTGATTGACTCAAGCGATGTGAAAGGCCACTTTCTACTACAGGCGGCTAGCGTTCAGCGCTTGTTGCGCATGGAATTGTTAAATCGAAGTTTGGAAATGCTTGTCTTGGTCTTTATCCGAAACGTGGGATACACCGTGGACTAGATAGTACAGGTAGTACTATCATGCAGATACTCGATCTTGTGTCATTGCACAAGTTAAATACAGAGTGACTGATCCTACGTCGCAGTCTTAGATAAAGTACCTCTTTGAATCTAAATGCCCAGGCAGCGCCGTCCTCGTTGCATCAAAACAATTCGACTTCCATCAGCAAAGCGCTTGGCGAAGTGGTTCCGACAAGGGCTTATTTCAGGGAGGACGCCTTGGATCCAGCGAATCATCGGGCATTGTCCGACATTACAAGGTACTGTTACTTGTCAAACAACTCTTCTGATCAAGCTCTCCAAGCTGAGGCATTTCCTTGATTACCAGTGCCCGTCCGTACAAGGGCCCAAATGACAGAATGTCTCAGTAAAAGTATGCGCAGTCGTTGATCATGTGTACCCTGAATAATGTAAGCTGAGACTACCAAGACTACCTAGGTAGGTACCAGAGGTGGTGTGCTGCAAGGTCGATGGATCGATCTGATACAACGGGCTAACCTTATTGCTAGGTGGGTGTGGCCGAGCAGGCGTCGAAATGCTGTGGCGTTGTGGCTATGGACGAGGGTGTCTTATCTCTTATCGCCTAAAATTTCAAAAAAAAAAGTTGCGACTGACGACCCGTAAACCATCCATATTTGGTTGACCAAAACTCATCACCTTCCTTTTCCCTCCATATTGTCTCGTCCCTCCTAACCCTGCGAACATGGCCAAAAAGAGAAAGGCCCCAGGGCGCAACAATGCGCAATCGGGTCCAAAGGAACTGGACGCTTCAGATGCCCGTCTTGGGCCTATCACCACCTACGAAGATGTTGCCGATTCCGAAGACGAGTACTTTATGAACAGAGACCAAATACTACTCGACGATGAACCAAACTCGAAGCGCCGAAGGAAAGAGGACGATGACATCGAACTGTCCGACGAAGAAATTCTAGGTTACGAGGACTCAGACTCCGCGGAAGATGACGTCCAGGATGAACAATCGCGCAAGACTAAAGGTTCAAAATCCAAGAACGCCGCCTCAGATGACGAGGAGGGTAAAGAAGAGGAGGAGGAGGGTGACTCTGGCTGGTGGGGAGCCTCGCGAAACGACTACTACAATGCTGATAATATCGAAACCGAGGCTGACGCTCTCGAAGAAGAGGTAGAGGCCAAGCGCCTTCAGCAAAAGAAGCTTTCCAAAATGGCTGAAGAGGATTTTATCTTCGATGGCGACGAGTGGCTGGCTGAAGGTCAGGAAGATGGTGAAGGCGAGGAGACAGTGACAGAGGTCCTCAAGGAGATTGAAATCACAGATGACATGGGACCTGAGGAGCGATACTTACTACTCAAGAACCGCTACCCCGAATTTGAGCCACTCGTCAAAGAGTTTCAAACCTTACAACCCGCTCTGGTGAAACTCCAAAAAGCAGCCCAAGGTCTTTCGGGTCAGTCGCTGGAGGCTGTCAAGTATTGGATTGCTGGCTGCTATGTCGCTGCCCTTGCCAGCTACTTTGCCATCTTAACATCTCCCGCAAGAGATAACTCGAAGGTTCAAAAGACCATTGACCCCACCGAACTACGGGATCACGAGGTTATGGAGACATTGGTTAGTTGTCGCGAGGCGTGGCGAAAAGTGAAGGATCTGAAGTCAACCAAGAGTATCAACGACGATGTTATCTCAGAAATCGACGACGACGCTCTTATGCAGGACATCGAGAATTTGAACGCTGAGGTCAAGAAGACGAAGAAGAGCAAGAAGGCATCTAAGCAAGAAAAAGCTGCCGCCGAGAAATTGGCACGAAAGCTCGAGAAGGTCAAGGCTGGAGAGGCTGCTGTTGCTGATCTTTATGACCTACCCCTTCCTGGCAAGAAGCCCAAGAAGTCCAAGAAGGTCGCTGCCATCGAGCAAGATGGCGATAACTCCGACTTTGGTGAAGAGGATGTTCTCGATGAGCGTACTGCCGCTGAGAAGGCCGCCCGCAAGAAGAGTCTCAAGTTCTACACTTCACAAATTGTGCAGAAGGCGAATAAGCGTGCTGGCGCTGGAAGAGATGCTGGTGGTGATATGGATATTCCTCATCGTGAACGTCTTCGAGACCGTGCAGCCCGCCTTAATGCCCAGGCCGAGAAGCGTGGACAGAAGGACTCCAAGCTGGGAACAGAGTTGGGCGATAACAGCGACGACGAAGACACCAAAATAGCCAAGGCCGTTCGCGAAGACGAGGATGAATACTACGACATGGTGGCGCAAAAGTCAAAGAAGAACAAGGAAGACAAGGCTGCTCGCTATGCAGCATACGCTGCCGCCAGCAAGGCCGACCGAGTTGTAGAAAAGGAAGAGCTTGGCGAGGATGGCAAGCGCAAGATCACGTATGCCATCGAGAAGAACAAGGGTCTAGCACCCAAACGAAGCAAGGATGTCAGAAACCCTCGTGTCAAGAAGCGCAAGCAGTATGAGGCCAAGCAGAAGAAGTTGAAGAGTATGAAGCCCACTTGGCAAGGAGGCGAGCCCAAGGGAGGATACCAAGGAGAGCTGTCGGGTATCAACACAGCTGTCGTCAAGAGTACAAGACTATAGAGTTGGAATGTTTAAAATACTTTTTAATAGCGTTACAAAAGAACCTTTACTTTTCAGTTAATATTCTCATTGTTAGGTACCCGTAGGTTGTAATGCTGTGGTGTAAGTCTTTCGGCGGCCTGATCCTTGCACAGCCCCGCCAAACTCCACGTTGCTTGAACAGCTTCCCTTAAACAACCAACCATCAATGTTTCTCATCCAATTGCCAGCAATTCGACGCAACTTGGTGCAACAACCGTGCACTCTCGAACCGATGTCTGTGTAGAGACAACAATAATCACATAAGATTTCGTCGCTTACCGCAGCTACGGATCGACAATGGCCGACATCGACACGTCCAAGCTCACCTCGTCCGCCCAGATCTTCTCACCGAACAATACCCTTCCTCAGATTCGCACCATACACAAGAGCCTCCATGTTGCAATCGAAGAAAAATCGACCCGTCTGCGCACGCAGGTCGGGAGCTCCTATCGTGATCTTCTCGGTACAGCGGATACCATCGTGCACATGCGCGATGACAACGATGTCGTCCAGGAGCTTCTAGGCAAAATGGGTGGCCAGTGTGGGAGAGCTGTGATTGGCGCCAAAGCTACGGGCCTTGCCAACTTTGTCGCAAAGGAGAACAAATCCGCGGCATCTATTGCGGCACGCTTGAGACTTCTTGACGCCTGTGTACTGGTCGTAGGACGGATACTGAAGGGTGGTGGTGGACTGGGTGATAATATCAAGAGAGGGGACAGACTGGTACTCTCTACCAAAATTCTTGTTCTCAGTCGGCTTTTGATCAAGAGTTTGTTAGACGATGCCACCGACCCAAGCAGTCGCCGAGCTATTGAAATCGCCAGAACGTCCGTCAGTAAATTGCGACGAAGACTACTAAGGAACGTGGAGAAAGTTTTCGAGAGAGCGGGCGACGAGACAGAAAGGGAAGATGTCCAGAAAGCACTATGTGCCTACAGCTTAGCCACCAGCTCCGGCGCGAAAGACGTGCTACGACATTTTCTTCACGTGCGAGGAGAGGCAATGGGCCTTGCTTTTGACGTGGACAACAATCGTAAAACCAGCACCGAGGACGTCGTCCAAAGCCTAAAGCTGTACTCAAGAACGCTCCTTGACGTACAGGCTTTGGTACCGGGCCGTTTGTCACTGGCTCTATCCGGGCTGAAAAGCCATCCATTGCTAGCCGACCCAAGTCTGAAGCAGCTTGAAGGACTGCGGTTGGACATTTACGAACGGTGGTGTGATGAAGAAATCCAATACTTCACGCCCTTTATAAGACACGATGACCTCGACGGAAGCCAAGCTCGCCAGATGCTGTCTACATGGTCAGAGAAGGGGTCCGGAGTTCTGTTCGACGGTCTTAGGAAAGCCCTGAGCACAATGTCAGAATTCAAGTTGATCATGGAACTCCGAACAAATGTTCTGGAGCTCTGGGTTCGAGATGGTGGCAAGGCTAAAGGCATCGACCCATCGGAAATGCAGGACTCTCTGCGTGAGGCCATTAACTCACGCATGCTTGAGGTTCTGGATACCAAGGTCAGCAAGCTTCGCTTAGTCGGCTCCGAAGTATCTGCCGCTCTTGGAAGGTGGAAGGACGGCATCACTGATGAACACGTAAGCATCTGGAACGAAGAAGGTTACGACGAAGCTCTTTCTGGTGGTGCTGTACCGTTCGTGCAGGAGATTGTGTCTCGTCTCTATGGCCACAACGATGCTGTTTCCAAGGCGGCTCATTCATACAAATCATGGTATCATGTCATTGATGACGTCAAGGAAGTTATTGAGCAGCTTAGACGGCAACGCTGGGACAATGATTATGACGAAATTGAAGACGAAGAAACGATCGAGGCTAGGCAGAAACTTCTGAGCAAAGACGATCCGCAGATGCTGCAGGAGAGGCTCGATACTACACTTGACAAGTCTTTCAAGGAGTTGGAAGATCAGATGCAAGGCTTATGGAACGAGCGAGCTGAATCATCAAAGAATGGGAGGGTCGCCATGTACTTCCTCCGCGTTATGCGAGACATTCGACAACAGCTACCAGAGCGCCCGTCTATCAGGACTTTTGGCCTCAAGATTGTTCCTTCGCTACATGAGAATGTGGCGGTTGCTGTTTCAAAATCTGCACTTGATGAATTCGCTGCTCAGGGGATCACTCAAAGGGTTGTGGTGGGTAGGCCGCTCTGGGATGGAGAGCCAGCACTGCCAAACCAGCCATCACCTGAGATTTTTCAGTTCTTAAGGTCATTATCTTTGTCAATGTCAGATGAAGGGGTCGACCTGTGGACGAAAGCGGCCGTGTCAGTAATGAAGAAGCACTTGACCCAACGACTGTGTGAAATGTGGGAGGAATCGCTAGCGGAGAATTCTGTCGAGGAAACAGATATGTCTAACAAGCAGGACAATGACGATAGCAAATCGAAGAAGGATGATAAAGATACCGAGAAAGAGGAAGAGGATGGTGCCGATGAAAAGGATAGCAACGCCGAAACATCTACAGGAGATGAAATCCCTGGCAACAACAACGAGACGAAGTCTGGATTAAGTTTTGACCAGAAAACAGATCTCTTGACGCAGTGGCTCTTTGATATCTCTCTCTTGCGACGTTGTATTAGCAATGCAGAGGAAGGTCCGAGCAACTCATTCCAAAAACTCGAGAACAAGGTTTATCAACAGTCCAAGCTGAGCAATACAGCAGCAAGGCAGCGAATCTCCAAATCGGCCGACGACTTCTGGCAACGAACGAGCTTACTGTTTGGTCTGCTAGCATAAAGGATCCGCAAAGCTTCGTGTCAGGGGCCCAGAGAATGGATAGAATATCAAATACAAAACAAATGAAATTGATTAGACCATCTTCTCCACATCCTTTCACATGGCAAGAAATAAGATACCATCGCTAAAGCAAATGGAACATCAACGGTCGTTCACACGGTTCAGCAAACGAGGCAAAGATATTAGAAAGACTTTTTATCAAGTCCCATTGTGTCTACCATTCTTTAATTATACTTGCAAGCAAAACAACCCACCCACACCCTAACTATACCAGACTGACCAACGATAATGATGCTAAACCAACCCCGACCCCCCACACATGATGCTCACTGTGTAGCTTTCGTCCGAATCATTGATACAACAAAGCCACCCTTTCCTGTCTACCAGATATCTGATGCTCTTCATTACGCCTGGCTAGGGGCGCGAGTACCAGGTCCCATAGGGGGGCCCATGGGGCCTTCCTGTTTCCAGTCCTTATGAGTGTCGAAAACAGCCGCCAACAAGGTGAGTAGAATGATAAGGAACCTATGCGATTCGGTAAGCAGATATCAAGAGTGGTAGGTCAGGAGAACTTACAGGGTGATGTGGGCAAATATCACTGCTGCTGAGCCCAGGCGCCATCCCGAAGCAAAGGGGAAGAGAAACGTGAGAAGAGTTGTTGTCCAGGACAAGTAGAAGATGGCCAAGAAGACGATAGTAAACGTCGCTGCTATCTTGAAGATGTAACGAG
>QGED01000294.1:0-34893 GCA_004367475.1 Fusarium camptoceras | reverse complement strand
AAAAAGCCCCCCCACCCCCGCCAGTAGAGAGTACTTGCCAGGTACTCGACAGGCAATTTCTCAGCTGGTAACATTAGACGGCGAGGCGGTCCTTACGCAATACGCAGCGCCTCAGCGATACGAGATTGATGAGGCGGAACCTTCGAGGAGCTCGTACCCCTCAAGTATCACTCTCATGGTCAGCCACGCGTCCATCATCACTGGCACGGAGCGATTCCTTCCATCTCAGCGGGCCGGATACTGCTGCAAATCGGGCTGCTGGACGATGCCTCCACTGAGGGGCAGCTATGCGCCCCTGAACGGCACGTCCGATGTTCAAGACAATGACAATCTCCCTCTATGACCCAAAGCCGTGGTTGACAATGCCTTGACATACAATAATGGCTACTGTGCAGTATCAAGTGAGAAGCATAGGCACCTCAGGTATCCAACTTTGCCTCGAACGTGGCGTGGTGTAAGTTAGGTTTGTTGCGTTACAGTGGCATCGCATTGAGGTTGCAGTTGGTCACCCCGAAAGCAAGTTCAACCGTGGCTGAGTCACTGTTCCCCAAACACGATATTTCAAGGCAGGAAATGCATGAAGCAGGGCAATTCCCATGTGCGTCTGCAAAGTTTCAATGGCTTTCAGCGTTTGAGATTCGTCACAAGCTCAATATCAAACTATCTACACGTGTCTATGACCCTGTAAGCTGCTGGCTCCCGTCGACGGCTGCGGCCACAGCCGTGGGCGATTTGGACAAACTTCAGCTGGTTCGTCAGATAGGTGAAGCGTGGAGTAATTAAACTGCTGCGTAACCTTGTCCTCGAAATGCGCCTGTATGCATGCTCCCTCACTGACTTTCATGATGGATGGCTGGTCGGTCAAGGAACCTAATCCCCCGTTACCCTTCCCTTATCTCTTCCACCGCTTGTCAAGTAATATCCGACACTTGGACTCATATAGTTTATCTTTCCTTGTAATGTCAACATAGCTAACTACCTAATCTTGACTGTAACTGTTTCAGCCTTAAGATATCAATGTAATCTCGATTGTAGAATCTGCGATTGATTACAGAGCAGAAATGGAGAAAGGGTGATTTAGCAAGCGAGCTAGAGCCTAGAAATAGAGTGGAATCAGGAATCGCCGGCAGCTCGTCTCCATTATGCAGGAACAGATCATGCACCTTGCATTTTCGTCTTGTTTGATAAGAGAAATACATACGGATACTGAACTGCAGTCATCAAAAGGAGCTTACATCTGTATAGAGGAGCAACCGACACTAGCAATGCTGTCTACATAAATAACGCACAAAAACACTGCCACAGGAGGGGTTCAGGCTCTTGATGCAGCATAATTACAATCGATGACGACGCTGTACGCGGCCGCCTGTGTGATATTACCGTGCTGCAGATAGTAGCTCCATAGCAAGGTCATCCCTGGTCGTCCTAGACACGATCATCGATTCCATTAAATGCTTAGAGCTGGCTGGATAAAAGGACCACTTGAATTTTTTCTCTCGCATTCCCCATTTCCAGTCCTAGTATTAACTTTGCGATTTAGCTCAATCTTCCAACCCAAATTTGGCTCAACGGCTCCGTAATCCACCACGCTAGAGCGGCGCTCATCTTGATGCGACTGGTTTGAAGTTGAAAAATCATACGTGAAGCGGATTCAGAAGAGCAACTTTGTCTTGTCAGATAAGCTGGTGAAACGCCACCCGTCGACTAGTATTAACTGGGGTGAAAATTAACTACAATAACATCCGTAAAAGGTGCTGTGATAACGACAAGTGGCTGTGATTTACCTGCAGAAAAACAATAAACATGCTGACCCTGGCTGGTGATGGATGGATGCACCGAACAAATCCAGTTAATAACAATGAAGATCCGTCAACAACCGATGGATCATCACTCAGACTGACTGATTCACTGACAGAGGTGATAAACGACAGACAGCACAGCTAGCTCGTTGGCCACCTCCTTTTCTCGATCCCACTTCTAACCCGCTTCAAATAGTCCGAGAATGGAGTCACTTCCTTTTTTTAACTTCCCAAGCTCATTAGTGAGTCTTTGTCCTTGGGTCCGGCTCATTTCCCGATGCATACAGTACAGTAATATCGAGACCAAATCTTTATTACTCGGTCCAATGTGCTCTATGATCAAATTATACGTCACTCTTTCGTTTGCCAAATTTGTAATTCATCTGAGATTTCTGACAGTAAAAAGGCGCATTGATATTGCAACAAGCTGTGCTGATGTAGACGTCCACAGATAATATCCATGCTATTGTAAAAGTTGGCTTCTTTTCAGGGGTAAAAAAAGATACCAATCGCGTACCCTATTCTTGATACGAAGATTGCCTACCAAGACAGGCAAGGGTCTCTGATACAGCCGGACACCAAAAATAATCATGTCAAAGCCTGTTTCCCGTCTCCGGCTCGGATTCATCCATCCCCGGTGTCAATATCCATGGTTGGGTCCTTGTTCTTGACTCGGCCAGCCTCAAGTTCTGACTTCTAGAACTGTAACCAAAATCATTGATAGTGTATCTCATACAGAAGTTACGCACCTGTATTCATCACCATAATTAATTTGTCTCGAATTTGCATTTATATCTAGCACAATTATTTCAAGTCTCTGCCGTAAGCCCAATGTCTTACTCAATCCTCTTCCAGCCCGCAGCATATTCTGACATGTTGATCATGGTCACGTGTGATCGCGATGCCACATTTCAAGGGGCCGTTGCTCTGCCAACATCGACGACTCTTTACTTTCGTTTGAGACTTCTCAGAATCGTACATAGAAAATTCAAGTTTCCGCCAAAGTCAGCCTGTATCTGAGCTAAACCATTTTATGTTATCAACACCTTCGTCTCCAGGTCACCGCATGCTTACACCACCATTATTATCTAACTAAAAGCGTTTTGTATACATCCGTGTGCCATTAACGATCCAAGAAGCATCTATATACACATCATTTATCATAGCCAAAGCTTTTTGCCTCGCGGATCTTACAAAAGTCATAATGGCGAGACTGGCTGGCGCTTGTTTCTCCAGTGAAGATGACCTCCCTGACCTGAAGACGCTGCTTCAGAAACCCAGCACCAGAGCAACCAAGAAGACGACTAAGTCAGCACCCTCAACTACCGCTGCCCGTGCTCCTAAAGCCACAGCAAACTCCGAATACCGCCGTGTCCGACGTCTTGGAGAGCCAAATCAAGCCACAGCCAATCCTCTCTTTCAAAAATGGAACTCAGAACAAGAGGGAAACGTCAGGGAACGAGGCAGCAAGATTCGAGCAAGAAGTTCGACAAGGTCATCGCGAGAAACAACTCCCGCTTCCCAAACGGAAATGAAGCCTATCTCTGACTCCGAAGATGCCTATTTTATCCCACAGGCTCGTCAGCAACCTACCAGATGGAGAAATCGAAGGATCGTAGAAGACTCCGATGGCAGCGACGGTGGCAGCGACGAGGGTTCCAGCTCTGAGAAGGGGACTGTGTTAACAAGAGTCCGACGACTTCAAAAAGCTAAGACGAGTACAATCAAGATGCCTAGTACGGACGCCAAAAAGCAAACCTCAAAAATTGACTTGACAAAGTCCAAAGCGTTGCTGTTCGCACGGGAGATTGACAGTGAGATCGATAGTGGAACTGATACGGAGGTGAACCATGAGGAGGAGCAAGCCGATGAGCCCAGTGTCTATCAGACTGCAGATGAGATTTCCGACTCTGTTTCTGAGCCTGACTGGCTGAACGAATCTGCTGATGGGCCGGCGAGAAAGGGGACGAGACAAGTCAGCAACCCACTGCCAAGAACTACTGGCACAAGGGATCGTGTGCCTTCGATCAAGAATGTCCCAGCTCTTGCACCAAAAGCGTCTGGCTGTGCTACAGATATCGACAGCATAGCCCGCGATATCACGAAGAAGCCAGCATCGGACAAGGAGGCTACTGCATCTCGCAAAACTAGCAAGGGCACCCGACAAGGTGTCCCAGGCACAAGCACAGCCTCCGACCTTGCAGACACACTATCCAAACTACGACTTCAACTCGAAGACTTCTCAGATGAGGATGGTAAGCTATCAAGCAAGGACCAGTTCACCACACCTCCTACTACTCCACCTAGAGGCACGAAGTCTAAGGGCCTAGCATCCCCGAATAAAAAGATTGTTATACCTAAGACACCTCATCGCCCAAGCATGGACGCTTTCTGGAACCAGGATTTCGTCAATGATTGGAACGATCAACACTCACCACGCAAGCTTATGCTCCCTCCAGTCACCAAGAGTCCCAGTAAGGCGAGTCCCAAGAAGGATCCCAAAAAGGAAACCAAGAAGTCCTTCGCTGCTAGGAAACATGCCCTGGCCGAGAATTTCCTGCTTGAACTGGACGACAAGATCACACAGGGCAAGATTGCTGAACTTGCTGAGTCCACTGGTGGTGTAAAGCTTGTATGGACAAAGACCCTCAACACTACAGCTGGTCGAGCAAGCTGGCGTCGCGAGACTACCCGAACCACGCGAAAGGCTGACGGCGAGCAACTACCTATCACCTACAAGCATCACGCCTCGATCGAGCTCGCCGAAAAGGTCATCGATGATGAGCACCGTCTTCTCAACGTGATGGCTCACGAGTTCTGTCATCTTGCCAATTTTATGGTCAGCGGTATCACAACGAATCCTCACGGCCGTGAGTTCAAAATCTGGGCAGCGAAATGCTCATCTGTATTCGGTGATCGTGGAATCAATGTGACAACCAAACACAGCTACGACATCGACTTCAAGTACGTGTGGGAGTGCGATGAGTGTGGAACCGAGTTCAAGCGACACTCCAAGAGCATCGACCCGAAACGACATCGGTGCGGTAGTTGCAAGGGACTTTTGAAACAGACGAGACCGGCGCCCAGAGGAGCAGCGGCAGGGAAAGCCCCAAGCCGATATCAGACATTTGTCAAGGAGCAGATGGCTATCGTACGGGCAGAGAACCCTGGGAGCCCGCAAAAGGTCGTAATGAAGCTCATTGCAGAGAAGTGGGCGAAGCAGGAGGGCGGTAAAGCTGGGGGCAAGGCTCCTAGCAAATTGGGAATTGAGAGCGTTACTGAGAAGCTAGTTGATTTGTCCATTGAAGGCCAAGCATGAACATGAGCATGTTAAATTGATACCCGTACATATAATCGTCACACGCATGATACAGCAGTGCATAGAAACACCAATGTAGTTCTCTGGAGTCAGAAAGAATGTACCCTGTAGCTACATGCTTTCAACACCGAGTGTTCGAACCCAACTATTCTATATCACTGTTGTGTGCACTGATTTATCATGTATTGTGTGTGATAAGCAAGTTTTACAAAACCCATGGTCATGCATGCCTAGACTACTAAAGTATATTTGTGAAGGTGGATGGATGAATGAATGGATAACCTTGAGCTTCGGAGCAAGTCTGTTCTGCGTCTTTCACACGAGGATTCGAAAACAATACCTTGCTAATATAGGCTTACATCACATAAGCATTGTCTGATAGAAATGTTCCTAGTTATATGGCGGAGAAGTACAAAGGAGTACTACTTCTCAATTGTAAGGAGAGTGCTTTTCTGTGTGTCTTTGTATTCATGTATCCATCCACAAAGAAAATGTCATCAATCGTGGCAGTCATCCCAGAATATCCTAGCTTCTGATACGGCTTACTCTCGCACCCCGAATATGTCCTCATTTATTCATACCCAGCGATATTCTCGTGCGCCTCAGCACTTAAGCGCCAAAAAGACCCCAGTCCTTGATCTTGAACGTCGACCAGATCTTGGCCGAGTACTCGACGGCGTCGCCGATCAACTTACCCTGGCGTCCCAGCTCAAGGTCAACTTCCGACTCATCGTACTCTCCTTTGATGTGTGGCACATTGATAGTGATGAGGATATCGGTCTTCTCCTTCTCGAGTCGCAGCAGTGTCATAATGATGGCAGTGAAGTCGGGCGCAGATGTCGAGTCCCGGGATTTGCTAATGTGGGGGGTCTGGGTGGAAATGAGCGTGTAGGCAGGTGTGCCACTGGATAAGTCTGTCAGCAATCTTCCTATTCCACAAATATTTCCGAACGTACTCGAGGTTCGAGAACTCGGTCTCAGCAGTGTTCCAGATCTTGACAGTATCGATATCGGATCCAACCATGTCTTCGAGATGGGTCGTCATGGCACGGCCGTCAATCTCAGGACCCGAGCCAGAGCCTCCAACGCGCTCGGTGATATCGAAGATGATGCTGGTGAAGCCATCCTGGTCGATCCAGACTTCTTGGTTATCGGGGACTTGTCGCAGCTTGCTGCAAGAATAGAGTCAGTTCAAGCTCTGGGCGCAAAGAGGATAGAACACCAACCTGACATCGGCAAACTTGGCAGGCAGGTCGCAAGTGATTGCGCCACCATAGAGAGGTGTGCTAATGAATTCGGGCATCTTTTTGAAGCGAGAAATGCTGTTTAGATGTCTGTCGCAAACGTGATAGGAATATTTGATCTTGTATATGCGGACAAGCTGGTGGTTGATGCAAGCGCTGGTAACTAATCATAAGCTTTAAGGCATCGAGTTGAATGCGGCACCTTGTACTTATCTGAAATATGAATTTTGGCGATAAGTGTTACCAGGAAGATAATGGGCGCCTGAAAGTGGGCGAAGAGCAGCAGATCATGGGTACAAACAATGTTGCCTTGCCTTACAACAATCCGCTTGGGTTTGGAGGGGCTGAGCGTCGGGGACCCCGCCGTTATGGAGATGACGTAAAAATCAAGGCGCAGAGAACCTCACTTGGCGAGAAGTGCAGAGAAAGGGAATGTTGTCTTTCGAATGTACAAAAATGGAGTCTCAACGACTTTTAAAAAGTCCAAAAAATAAAGAATCATACTCAGTGAAACAGAGAGATGATGACAAAAATATTTTTATAACAAAAAACAAAAATTCGAACCTAGGTATCCTAGATGAATGGTTTCCAAAGATTAGATGAATGGAGTCTGTTGGGCCAATCCCACGGTCACATCTGGTAAAAGGCAAGAGGTGAGTTCGATGGAAGGTCCCACTCCGACAAAAACATGTTTTATTTTAACTTATATACCATATTCCTCAATCTCCACAGCCAATCATATCGCACAAAAGCAACCCCTCCTCCGTAAGAGCTCCAGAACTCCAAAGCAGCTCAGTTACCTCATGTAATGGTCAGTCTTGCCTGGTAATTGAACATTTACTTCTCAATTTTACATCTTTCTTTCACCTCCTAGTCGACAGCTACGTACTCAAAATCGCATTAAGATGTCCAGCTGCATTTTCTGTAAAATCATCAAGGGTAAGATATGGGGAGTTGGATAGGACGATCGTGTGAGAGTGAGCAGAGAGAAGCAGCGGGGAGAGTATGTTGAGGGTGTTCATTTATCAGCTGATCTGTTTTCATTCAATTCCCACGATATCTGACTTATCGTCCGTATAGGTGATATCCCTAGCTTCAAACTCTTCGAAAGCGAAAAGACCCTTGCTTTCCTTGACATTGGACCTCTGAGCAAAGGTCACGCCGTATGTTCAAAGCTGCGAACGTTAATGAGCTCGCTGACACAATATAGCTTGTCATTCCCAAGCATCACGGTGCTAAGCTTGCCGATATTCCTGACGACCAGCTCACCGAGATTCTTGTAAGCTAAACAAGCAACTACAATTGACAATCGGTCACTGACACTGCCTGTAGCCCGTCGTCAAGAAGATCGTCAACGCGACGGGTGCCTCCGACTACAACATTCTCCAGAACAATGGCCGCATCGCCCATCAAGAAGTCGATCACGTATGTTCAACGTGCTGTCCTCTCAATTGTGTTAAAGCTAACATATAACGCAGGTGCACTTCCACATGGTCAGAATGTCAAATCCCAGCTTTGACGCTGTCGTAACTAACAAGTGCTCAGATCCCCAAACCCAACGAACAGGAAGGCCTAGGCGTTGGATGGCCTACCAAGCCCGCCGATATGGACCAGCTGAAGGCTTACTACGAGGAGATCAAGTCGAAGATTTAGACAGGTGCATTGAAAATATATTTGGCAATTACCATTGTGGGCCTTCGTTCGCGAAGAGCCCTTCTAGTATTGTCCACGTGCCAGGTGCCAACCTGCACTTATCAGATCAACTTGATTATATACCGCCCAAGTATCTTTTCTGCTTAATTCGTCTAATCTAAGTCATCAGAAGAAGTGCTGGCCACGGCAGCTGGGGGCTTGAGTGAGTACCAGTCGGTTTTGCCGCCGGTCTGGATCGCTCCCTGTCTGTCGTATAGTGTTCGTGCCCGGATGTACGGGTCGAGACGCCAGTAGTCCTCCCTCAATAGCTTGGCGATCTTCTCGCGCTCAGCCTTGAGCTGCTTGCCTTGTTCGCCCTCAGGCTGGCGAATCCATTCACGGGTTGCCTGTTCAAACTTCTTGACCAACTCTTCGCGCTCAGCCAGCATGCGATCCCGTGTTTGCGTGTCTTTCATCTTGTCGTTCTCGCCGGGGATAGGCTCCACGTACTTGTACTCCCAGTTCTCGTCGCCTTCGAGTTCCTTGATCAGGTGATCACGTGAAATGAATCCCTCGAGCTCAGATCGATTGTTGGTGAAGTGAACCTTGGCCGCCACGACAGGGTCGAGCCAACCACGAATAACCTTCCAGATTCCTAGTTATTTGTTTAGCCTGTGTAGTTTGAACGGTCTTTGTCGATCTACCTTGGAATAACCAGGGAGCCTTGTGCACCAGGACGGCACCAAGAGACTCTGGGTAGTTGGCCTCAAAACACTTAATCATAAACTTGACAGGAGTGTAATCCATGTTAGCCATGGAGAAGCCCGTCATGTCGAAGACAATGCACTGCGTCTTTGGTTAGCAACCTTGGCTGCAAAGAAGACGAAGGTGGCTTACAGCAGTATCAACAGGGGGCTCGAGAGTCATACGAGCTGTTTCGATAATGTAGACGGTGTACCTCTCCAAACTCTCTTCACACTCTTGACCTGCCTTGTGGAGACGGACTCGGACAACGCAGATAGGTCGGCCTTGCTTGTCGGTGCCGTGTAGGAAACTCTTGCCCATTCGAAGTTGCTTCATCGTGTCGGCGCTGATTTGCTTAGTAGAAGAATCGGTCTTCTCATCCTCAATCGCAAAGGCATCACCATTCTTCATGATGTCAGCATCAACCTTCATATCGTTGTGTCTCCAATTCATAGTTGCGACCAACATGACTAGAGCCTTCTCGACATCCCATTTTCGTGCCCGGAGAAAGCGCAGCACTAGAGCATCAGGATGATCGTGCTTCACCATGCTCCAAATGGTGTGACGGATAGTCTCAGGTGTCTCCTTGGCTAAAGTCTCATGGAACTGCTTTGTCTCGTTATACTTGTCTTCATCGGTAGACTCAGTTGGTGTTGATGCGCCAGATTTGCCCTTCTTGAACATGCCAAATCCTCGCTTCTTCTTTGGATCAGCATCAGCCGAACTCGTATCCTCCTTCGGTGACAGAAGCTCAGCGCCAGAACTCTCTTCGTCCGCAACGCCAGTGAGTTGGAAGACAGCTGTCCATAGTTTACGGAGCTTCTCCTCCTGTTCAGGAGTCAGGTTTCCCGGGCGTCCAGGGGGTGCTTGGTAGGACATAATTGCGATATCTTCTTCAATTTCCTTGGGTGATGGCAAGTTATCGGAAGCTCTCACAGGCAAGGCAGATACAAAAACGATAGCCGCAATAACTGCTACAGCTATAACAGCTGAGTTAAGTAGGTTGGCTTCAAGTGGGGTGTTGCTACTTGAATTGGAAGTAGCGGCGCTAGAAGAGGTTGTACAGGACCTCTTGGCAACAACACCTGGGCGACTGAGAGTTTTAAGGCTGATTGGGTTTATCCTTGGGCCTGTAGGATATGTCGCAGCTGCGAGGCTCCGAGTCGATGCAGGGGTTGCTCGTGACTTGGTAAGGGGTAGTCTCAGTAAGCTGGAAGACAGGACAGATGACCTGAGCTGAAGGTGGCGCAAAGCCGAACAAGATGAACGGATAGACAGGCTATACAAGCATAAGATTGGTCTCAATTGAGCCCTCATAGGTGAAGGGAAGGGTAGGGAAAGATATGTCTGAGTCCAACTGCACGCGCGTAAAGATGGACATGCGCCGCAAAAATCAAGTCGATGTCGTCGTTTATGGGGATTTTAGAATGCGGGACACCCCTTCTTGGCGTAGTATTGAGCTCCACCGATTCTTCAGTCTTTGCAGGAGCGACAAGAACAATGAGTTCTCTGAGACTGAAAGAGGCCTTAAGGAAATGGCGACGCCGCTATAAATACTTGGGATTTATAGGGGATGAATAGACGAGAATGCATGTACTGTAATAAGAAGGTCAGCCAGCGGATTTTAAAAGGTGCGTGCGGGATCAAAGACATCGGCCCCCGCGGTTTGAGTGGACATACTTGATGGGGTCACGTATGGATTGACGTAGGGGAGTCAACTGTTAGTGTCCGGAGTACTCGGGAACGAAAAGGCCGGAGGCCTTACTGCATATTCGTACTATACAAAGCGTCACAAGACATGCATGAGATTAAGATATAGGTGCCATTCGCATATATACCTATCCTGTTGAAACACCGTTCTGGCTTAGTTCGGAGAGGATTGTAGCTATCCCCAGATGCTTAAGGATATTACGCACGCGAAATTATATACCTGGTCGCATCTGTGTAAGTCACTAACCCTACAGAGATGGCCGTCCATAGCATGAGACCAGTAAAGGACATAAAATCGACAACAGTAGCAATGTAAACGGAGTGGTTAATGTAGAGGTTTATTATTTATTAAGTCCTCAGTGTTTCGCGTATCTTTAATGGCAGCTGCTCTGTATCCTGCTACCCTATGACCATCGTGTCTGTGATAATTGCTCTGCTCACACGACACAACGAATACGAGCTGAGAATAGTGGATTTAGACAGATAAGTCTGGGAAATTGCTAATACAAGAATTGACTCATTCCGAGACATCATAAGTAACAAGGTGATACAAATATACCTTTGATCATGACTGAAGTCATTCATCTCGTCAAGGACTATGAAGCACGTCAATGGAAACCCGTAATGATATCAAGGGAAGCTGTCCTGGAGAAAGCCACATCCGCCAACCAACCAGCCACACCACGGAACTATTGCGGGGGGCGCCACAACAAACATGTGTGTTGACTTTCCGACAAATCAATTCAATTTCATAGTCGCGACCCAGAAATAACTAACAACATCATAAACGCCGTCGTTCTCAGGAATACATAGAAGACTGTATATAAACGAGCTAAGCACAGAGAGAGCGGCACGCATAACCTCAAAATGTCGACTACACCTATGGACGCCAACAAGCGCTCCAACTCTCGTTCTCGAACATCAAGACCTACAACCCCTCTTCGACCTTCATCACGATCTTCTTTTCGCGACTCTGCACGAGGTGCCGGCGACCACGATGAGCCGTTTCCATTGAATGCTTTCGAGCCGGCATTCGCCGAGCTATCTGACGCCATGGCTGACCTCGAAGCGAATATGATGCACTTCCAGCTTATGCATGAAAGCCTGGCAAGATTCAGCGAATCATTCGCGAGTTTTCTTTATGGATTGAATATGAATGCTTTCTGTGTCGATTTCCCCGAGGTATGCCTGCCAGGTTGATCCGCTACTATGTTATCGAAATTAACCTAATTGACAGGGACCCGTCCCTGAATCCTTCCGTCGAGATAGAACCCGACAGGAGCAACCAGCCGTAACCCCATCGAAATCCGAGGCTGATGCAGAAATGACATTCATGTAAGGATCCCGATAAGCTTATCCGTTACACCATGTTCTAACTAGTCCCAGGACCACGGATACATCTTTCGTCGAGAATCCACCAACGACCGCAAAGACATCCAAATTCGCTACACCAGAGCCTCCGAAGCGACAATCACGTCTTCCTGCAGCCCCCGGTCGAGGAACAACAGCGAGAGGAAGGTCGGCACGCGGAGTTGGACGAAGCCGGCCTAGTGGGCTTGCCAGAGCGCGCGGTCGAGGTGTCAGGTGAAGATAACGTTGTAGTCGACAGGAATAAAACAAAACGCCATTTGAGATGCCATGAATATCAAGCCCAGCTCCGATACGCCTTCCAAGTACCCATTGTCTATTCAATTCTCTGTGGAGGACATCGAGATCGCATACGTTTAAGCATCCATGGCAACGTCGTTGTCGTCGTCGGCAAGAGTGCGCGTTCGGTCGCCGTTATCTGTTCGCAAGCCGACAGCCGCCTCAGCTTCCTTCTGAGTGTAGGGACCCTCGGCAATTTGCTTAACTCTGGAGAAGAATTAGTTCGAGCACAAGCGGACAAATATATACTCTTTGAAATAATAGAGCAGCATACCTTCGCTTGTGAGGTTTTCCCTTTTGGTGCGAAATCAGGGTAGCGTCCGTCTCAAACCACTTGGAACACTCGACACAGTAGTGTCGTCCAAGACCAGGAAGATCCTCGGCAGCCTTGGTTTCCATGAATTGCTTCAGATGCTTGGGTGACAGCATATCGGCCTTGACTTGGTCGACATCTCGAGTCTTGCGTCGTGTCTTGGTAATGGTTCGCTTATTTGTGACACCCATCGTTGCTGTAAAAGAAGAGATTCGGTTATTTATCCTTTGATATAGTGATATTCGTGTTCTCGATGATCCAAGGCCTAGCTGCACAGTGGAGGTTGGCGATTTTCGAAAAAAGTTTTGGTGGAGATTGACTGATAAGATGGATTGCGGGGCAGCCTGCCACAGCCACAGACATGATATCAGCCACAGTATGCAGTTTGCTTGAAAGTCATGATGAGGATGAATCCATGAACACAGAAGCAAGATTTGTTACCAGCAGATCATATTATCAGTCCGACAAAATGAATAAGAAGGCTTAATCAGATATACTACGGACGGACAGCTACTGAGCTTCGAAATTTCGTTCCATGAATTTCATTCCTCGACTGTCAACATGGCACAGAACATAAGGCCTTGTTGATCATGACGACCTCACAAAGCTTTCAAATCTACAGGGAGACTTTAAGAGGCTCAAGCCACTTTGGCATGGGCGGTTAAACAATATAGAAATCAAGACATCGGCAACATGTGAAGACATGATGGGAATTGGACGGACTTGGCAACACACGGTGGACAGCGGGTCTGGGGCTCTCGGCTCCAGGTTTTGCATCGGCAATGATCAGACGACAATCTTTAAGAACTATGCCAAAGAAAGTTTGCAAGGTTGAATAGATGCTCCCATTGACCTCTGAAATGTATAGGTTCAGTGTACGTTCTGGGGCCATGTGAGTGTTTAGTGGTCAGTGCCTGCTTGCCTGCTTGCCTGCTTGCCTTGTAGGTCCCACGACGGGACGAGGTTGTCGATGGATATGCGGCTGAGTGTTAATAATTTGCGGCCCAAAGAACCGACGACAGAAAGGTAATCGTCTAACCTATCATTGGACAACAGGCTTAAGCTGGGCGGTCTACGGTATGAAATTTGGCAGAAACACGTTCAGAGGATGTACGTGTAGGGATTGGGGGTGTAGTTTCGTGAGAGCTTCATGTTGGCCCCATTCTAAGAGTTACCCCAATTTCTTCAAGTGGTTCGCAGGTGAAAAGTAACGGCCGAAAAAGACACATTTTGGTCACATTTATCGGCGACCGAGCATGGACCCTCGGATTTTCGCATGTGCGAAGGCTGGACAGCGGCAACCGAAGGTAAAGCCGCTGGTCCGAGGCTCCGCAGCGAGTAAACCCTGCGGAACGAGTCAATAATTTGCCCAAGCAGACAGCATCTTTTGTCAATTAATTGAACGCACCAGGGCCTTGAAGAACGGCTAGGCCTCTTTCGGGATCACGATGCGGGAAATTGTTCAGCGTCCGGGGCCCACGCCGCAACGGGTGCCCGTAACGCCCGGGGAACAGCAGGTAAAGCGATATCTGATACAAATCAGTCCAGGGATTCTGCAGAGTGAAAAACTAATTACTACACTTCTTTTTAGGGTGTCAAGTCATTGCTCTGAGGTATAACTTCGACACAGGTATACTTCTCTGAGGCGATTGCAAGATCGTGATAACCAGATAACAAAACGCCCTAGATAGTAACAATGTGGACAAACCCACAAGACAGCTATGGGCAAATATTACGTAGGATCAGAGGTGACATAGACCGCGTTAATTAATGGATGGAACCCCTCGCGTTGAAGCATTTTAATCTTGAGCACCGGAGCTGTTATCCACATGCTTCAATTATGGACTTCATGTTCCCACGGATCGAATTGTGATCGCACTTTGACAAGGAAAGCTCTATAAGGCGTCATGAACGATCTCTCACTCTTCTTCACTACATCGCATCAATAATATCGTCCTCGACTACCTACTCGCCGCCGAGCTCAATACCGAAACAACGGCGGATGTTGCTCGTAACGTCGAACCCAGCCGAGGAGGCCCGTCCACCTCCGGTCGGTATCCGGGGCAATCTTCGGCGATGGGCTATTTCAAACAGCTTGGTGTCCGGTTAGGTCAAGAACCAGTAGCTCTGACGCAACCAGCGTTGCTGGGGCCCTTTCCCCAGTAAACCCCGTCGAGCAGGGGCTTGGTTCGACCAATTAACGATTTTGATTGTAGCTGGAATGGAGGATTTCTGTCCTCGCTCACTGGCTAATTCTGTGAATATCGTTCGGTCGCGTGCGAAAGGAAAGGAAACTGGGAGCTCGGTGCTTTCGGCTTGGAGGCTGACGGTCTCATGATGCAAACGAGAAGAAAAATCTGTTATTACTACCGCGGCACTGCCATCACCGTTGCTTCTGGTATCATGAATAGAAATCGCAAGCAATGTCTCGAAGATAATGGATGTGTGCATGAATTCAAGTACTACCATAGGTATGTATGGTCAGTGAGGTAGGGAGGGGTAGACGGAGGAGGGGAAGTGAGGGTTGGGGAAAAAGCAGGAAACACCTGCCAGACGAGTCGAGCAAACCATGGGCTTCTTTGCAGACGATCAACGAAGACCATCACCACTGTATTAAAAAAAAGGATACATCTAGCACAGTATCCCATACGGCCCTGAGGACGGTTTATCCTTGGGATAACCGTTGTTGAACTTCTGAAAATGATCTTGTTCCCTCGGCAGAGTGGAGGTTTTCGGTTACTGTCCATGACGAAGGGCAGGTGCCGATTATTTTCTCCTAAACCCTCATTGGTCTGCGGCAAAGAGCTCCCCGCCTGCGTCTAAGTGGGGAGAAATTGTCTACCTTGAACCTGTCCCAATGGACGCTTTGTCAAGTTTCAGTGGTCCTTTCCGCTTGAGCAGCTGTCCATAGAGGCTGACGGACTGCTAGCATTTGCTCCACCACGAAGCGTCGGCCAAGCACTTTGGGGCTATGGGGGTGCGCAATTGAGGGTGTGAAGCTTCACACGCCTTTGGGCCTCGTGAATTAGCCGGGGTAGGAGGGTTTTGGCAGCGCAAATGAGGGCAAGAGTGAGGTACTTGATCTTACCGTGAAGTAATATATGAATTGCACCGTATCTATTTTGCTCGGTCTCGGCTTCCCTGGCTGGCTTTGCCCCGGGTCAGAAAACAACTCTCCACCTTGTGAGAGCCGTCTACTTTTTCTTCCTCTTCCTTTTAATACTCCAACCTCCCCCCTCTTCTCTCTCTCGCTGATCTTCTTCTGCGAGCGTTTCCCTTTCCCTTTTCCTCCTTTATGATACCCAGAGCAGCTCGTCTATAACTGCTTCTACGCTCAATTGAGACTGATCAAACCGCCCATCATGCTCGCTACCCGCCAGGTTCTGGGCAACATGTCCCGGGGCCGCGCCCTCGCTGGCGCTGCTTCTGGCATTCGCCGCATGGCAACCGTCTCAGACAACCCTCTGGACAAGAAGGTAAGCTTTAAAACTGCTTGGAGTTGTCCGGTCTATTCAGCGACATATGCTGTGGTTTCGTATTTCGTTGGTGTTCAGCTGCAGAGCCGGTAGACGTCATGGTGCATTGGCCAGTTCGGCTGCCAATCCACCGTCAATGCCGAGGCATGCTTACCGCGCGAACCTGAACATCATTGTAACAGGAGACCATGAACCAGCACTCGCGGAATTGGATATCCTCAGGCTACCAAATTGTGGAAAAGTATAGTAGACTAACCATGTTCAATTGTATAGGTCCGCCAGAACAACTGGGAGGAGGGTAACTTCATCAATTACAAGAAGATGTCCGAGAACCTCGACATTGTCCGCTCTCGTTTGAACCGACCTCTGGCCTATGCTGAGAAGATTCTGTACTCTCACTTGGCTGATCCCCATGGCCAGGATATCCAGCGTGGTAAGAGCTACCTTAAGCTGCGACCTGACCGTGTTGCTTGCCAGGATGCTACCGCTCAGATGGCTATCCTTCAGTTCATGTCCGCTGGCATGGACAAGGTTGCCAACCCTACCACCGTTCACTGTGACCACTTGATCGAGGCTCAGGTTGGTGGCGAGAAAGATCTTGCTCGCGCTGTTGACATCAACAAGGAGGTCTACAACTTCCTTTCTACTGCTTGTGCCAAGTACGATATTGGTTTCTGGAAGCCCGGTTCCGGTATTATTCACCAGATTCTTCTTGAGAACTACTGTTTCCCCGGTGGTCTTCTCATTGGTACTGACTCTCACACTGTCAACGGTGGTGGTCTCGGTATGGCTACCATTGGTGTTGGTGGTGCCGATGCTGTCGATGTCATGGCCAACCTTGACTGGGAGCTCAAGGCCCCCAACGTCATTGGTGTTAAGCTGACTGGCCAGCTCAACGGCTGGACTGCTCCTAAGGACATCATCCTCAAGGTCGCTGATATCCTCACTGTCAAGGGTGGCACTGGTGCCATCGTTGAGTACCACGGCCCTGGAACCGATGCTATTTCTTGCACTGGTATGGCTACTATCTGCAACATGGTATGTTATTTTTGTTCATCTAATCATTGAAGACCTGCTAACAGTACACAGGGTGCTGAGATTGGTGCCACTACCTCCGTCTTCCCCTTCAACGACCGCATGTACGACTACCTTGCTGCCACCAAGCGACAGGAGATTGGTGACTTCGCCCGCTCCTACGCCCACGGCCTTCGCCCCGACGAGAACGTCGAGTACGACCAACTCATCGAGATCAACCTCTCCGAGCTCGAGCCCCACATCAACGGTCCTTTCACTCCTGATCTGGGAACTCCTATCTCCAAGTTCAGCCAGGCTGTCAAGGAGAATGGCTGGCCCGAGGAGCTCAAGGTCGGTCTGATTGGTTCTTGCACCAACTCCTCTTACGAGGACATGACCCGTGCCGCTTCTATTGCTCGTGATGCCCTCAACCACGGTGTCAAGGCCAAGTCTGCCTTCACTGTCACCCCTGGTTCCGAGCAGATCCGTGCCACTATTGAGCGTGACGGTCAGCTCCAGACCTTCGAGGAGTTCGGCGGCATCGTCCTTGCCAACGCTTGCGGTCCTTGCATTGGTCAGTGGGACCGACGTGATGTCAAGAAGGGTGAGGCCAACTCTATCATCTCTTCTTACAACCGTAACTTCACCGGCCGAAACGACGGTAACCCCGCCACTCACTCTTTCGTCGCCTCTCCCGATCTGGTTGTCGCCATGTCCATCGCCGGATCCCTTCACTTCAACCCTCTTACCGATACCCTGAAGGACAAGGACGGCAAGGAGTTCAAGCTTGCTCCTCCCACCGGTGACGGTCTCCCTTCCCGAGGCTACGACCCTGGCCAGGACACTTACCAGGCTCCCCCTAAGGACCGTGCCAGCGTCAGTGTCGATGTTGCCCCTACCTCCGACCGTCTCCAGATCCTTACTCCTTTCCACCCTTGGGATGGCAAGGATGCCAAGGACATGCCCATCCTCATCAAGGCCAAGGGCAAGACCACCACCGACCACATCTCCATGGCCGGTCCCTGGTTGAAGTACCGTGGTCACCTTGACAACATCTCCAACAACATGTTGATTGGTGCCATCAACGAGGCCAACGAGGAAGCCAACAAGATCAAGAACCACACCACCGGTGAGTGGGGTGCTGTTCCCGCTGTCGCCCGTGACTACAAGTCCAAGGGTATCAAGTGGGTTGTTATTGGTGACTGGAACTACGGTGAGGGCTCTTCTCGAGAGCACGCCGCTCTTGAGCCCCGTCACCTTGGTGGTCTTGCCATCATCACCCGCTCTTTCGCTCGTATCCATGAGACCAACTTGAAGAAGCAGGGTATGCTCCCTCTTACCTTCACTGACCCCGCCGACTACGACAAGATTCGACCTGATGACCGTGTCGACATCCTCTGCACTAAGCTCGAGTCTGGCAAGCCCCTCCCCCTCATTGTCCACCCCGCCGATGGCAGCGAGTCCTTCGAGGTCCCTCTGTCCCACACCTTCAACGACGCTCAGATCGAGTGGTTCAAGAACGGTTCTGCTCTTAACACCATGGCCAAGGCCGCCAAGAACTAAAGAAGGAATGAAGCAAAGATGAGCAATTTGATTTATTTTTGGGTCACACGGCGTACATCCTGATGCTCTCATGTTGGGTTTTGAGAGTAGACAGTAGAGGGGCTTGTTAGCGGACGGTATATGTCTTCAACGTTGATTGCCCATGTTTTATTATATAATTGCAGCAAGGGAATAGCCATGCTTTCATTAGTTGTAACAAAATTCAAACTGTTAAAATATTTGCTAAAGTTCAATTCTGTGACATTACTCGAGTATTGTAGGCTCGTTGTCTTGTGGGATCAAGACAGGCACTTGGTCAAGTTCTCTCTCCTTTCTTCTTTTCTTTTTCTTTAATGATACCTGTCCCTCGATAACTGTCCGTTCAAAGATTTACATGTTTATCAGATAGTTGTCATGATTTAGTGACGGCCTTAATTATATCTTCTACCTAAAGTGAAGTGTTGTAGGAGCTGTGGCCGTGCGCTATCTGGATCACGTGTGGCTGCCAGTCTCAGCCACATCTTGACTTGAAGGGTCTGTTGTCCAGTTTCACCTGGCCATCGTCCTGCGACAAACATTCAGGGCGTGGAAACGATTTCTGGGTTCGAATCGTGGTGTATTATCCGTGCAGATTCGAAGTAACTCGCTTTATTCCTTGTTTCCCTGTCCTGTTCATTTCGGTATTTTGAGCTTCTGGTTTACGATATATACCGAGTTTCCATTTCTTTAACCTAGAGGTACGGACTGGCCGGCTGCTCCGAACGGCGAATCGATAGAGATGCGACCCCGTCTTCAGAACTTCAACGCTTTACGAGCCCGATCATATCTCACACGATTACCGCTCTTTACTCGACTCATTGTTCTAGCCATTATTGCTCTTTCAATCGCATCTCTACAGTCCGTCTGGAACCTGCGAGAATGGGGTGCTCTCATCCCTGAAGAGATCAGCATTACAAACGGTACTGTGAAGCGCTCTGTATAGTATGCGTACTTTTGCTAACCGCAGTCTTGTTAACAGCTTATCGACTATCGACTTTCCCGTTAATACACCTCAACATCCTCCATGCGATCCTTAATCTCCTGGCGCTTACTCCCTTGATGGAGCGATTTGAGACCGAACATGGCACCCTGACATCCCTTGCCTTGTTCTTTGGACGTAAGAAATACGACTTGTGATGGAGAACTATGGATTGACTGTTTTGGGTACAGCTTTGACGTCTATACCCGCCGTTATTTATGTCTTGATCGAACGATGCATCTTCCGAGCAAACCACGGTGTTCTTGGAGCTAGGTATGAAATAAGGGAAATGTCCGAGTAAGACTGAGACTGACAGATGCGTGTAGCATGTGGGTGTTTACACTATTGGCGATGGAGTCCATCCAAACATACAAGAGTAACCCCCACTTCGTCATTGGCACAGTCCATATCCCAACGTGGACAACCCCTCTGATAATGAGTCTGGTTGTGGCGGCATTGATACCTGGAACAAGTCTCTTGGGCCATCTCTGCGGTATCGCAATTGGATACGTTGGTAAGTTTCATCAATGTATTGGATACAAATTGGAGTCTGACATTTGAAATAGCTGGCTTTGGCTATGCCAAGCTCCTTGCTCCCCCGGAATGGGGTCTTCGATGGGTTGAGAACCGGCTTAATCTTCTCAAGATTCTCCCCCACTATGTGAGCATCGACAAGACCACATACGGTCGATTCGGCGTGCTTCCCACGACCAACCGTCCGGGCCCTAGTGGAAGCTCAGCCACAGAGCTCGTTGGAACAACTCAGCGTCTTGGGCCTTAGATGAGCGCGCGCATACTGCCTGCGTGTACTTTTTTATAATTGTGTAACGGCGCAAGAGTGCCAGATGCACGCTCTCTTCCAGATCTGTACTATAGAAAGGGCATATTTCTTGGAGTATCTCATATGTTATGGGCAGGCGCAGTGATCAAAATAAATGAATGAGTGGATGGACGGTTTGTGGTGTAGCTGTTTTTATTCAACTTTGTCATGAACGATACTTGGGTACATTGTAATGGACGAACGGGATGGAAGAAAGATAGAAGCTCAAGATATGATCAAACAAATATCATTCATCACCCAACAAGAAGCATATAATTGATGTCTAATTCATGCTGTGCTCAGAAATAAGTCGTATAAGGCTTGACCGCTCTTCTTGTACACACGTTTTCTTAAAAAAGTTATTCTTGAATTAAGTAGTCACGACCCGTGGCATAGACCATTCGGTGCCTCCATCTTCTTCTAAATGGCATTGAAGTCCATAGAATCGTCAATTCATAGATCGACAAGACCCCCGGTAACCGCATAGTCTGCCCCGCATACAGGCCCCCCTGACCTGGGGGCTTTACTGGTAAGCGGTAAGCTGTCATGAAGGTATGGTACGTACCCTCTTTAATGATTGAATTCATGAACGCCCCATGTTCATGACAACCTCAACCTCTAATTACTGAGCAGACCAAGTCTTTTGTCGCAAAGATAGTGGTTCAATCATGTCGCGACTCCTATGTAAGCATCTGAAGAAATACCAATGCGTATCCGCTTCACGAATCCTTCACTAACACATCCGCAGCATCGGCGCTCTCGCTGCGTCGCGATCCTCGTATCTTGAAGCTACCCCCTTACTTGTCCTTTCTCTGCATCGCGGTCGGAGTAATTTGGTTATTTCTCCTACCCTTGAACGAATACTCGCGACGAACTTATATCTCGGAAAATGCACTGCTACCTGGACAAGTGCACACATATTTCGGAGGAAGCGAACAGAACATCTTCCGCGCCTACCGCCACGAGGTTGACGACGTGGTGGACAAGAGCAACTACGAGTACGTTCTACAATTGGCAACAGTACAATCAATTTCTATACTGATGCGATTGGTTTTGATAGGATCAACAATAAGCTGGACAAGATTTTGACCGGTGTCGGACTCAAGGTCGGACGTCAAAACTACACTTATAACTCAGCCGGCCATGAATATTCGGGACAAAACCTCTATGCTATCCTGCAAGCTCCTCGCGGCGATGCTACTGAGGCCATTGTCTTGGTCGCCGCATGGAAGAACGTTGAAGAGCAGCTCAACCGCAACGGCGTGTCTCTCGCTTTGACTCTTGCCCGTTACTTTAAACGTACGTACCCCTGAAAAACTGAAGAAGTGATGGAGATGGTCTAACAAGTACAGGCTGGTCCTTGTGGTCCAAGGACATCATTCTCGTCTTCCCTCCCGACAGCAAGACCGGCACGCAGGCTTGGGTAGATGCATACCACGATGCTCATAACCCTGATCTCGTAGCCCCTCTGCCTCTCAAGTCTGGTGCTCTCCAAGGTGCTCTTGCTATCGACTATCCCCAAGAACAGAGTTTCAAGTCTGTGCATGTTATATACGATGGACCCAATGGCCAGCTTCCCAATCTCGATCTCATCAACTCAATTGTCAATATTGCCGGCGGCCAGATGGGCATCACCACCTCTATCCAGAAGATGACACATCACAGGGGAACCTACCCCGACCGTCTGCAGACTATGCTGCGTGGTATGCTTAACCAGGGTCTCGGTTATGCGGCTGGTGCTCACAGCAGCTTCATTCCTTACCACGTCGATGCTGTTACTCTTCAACCTTACGGCGAGGGATGGCATGACGAGATGGCCATGGGTCGTGTGATTGAGGGCTCCTTCCGAAGCTTGAACAACCTGCTTGAGCACCTGCATCAAAGCTTTTTCTTCTATCTCTTGATGCAGACTGATCGCTTTGTCAGTATCGGTACTTATCTTCCCAGTGCCATGCTGATCGCTGCCAACTTCACCATCATGGCCATCTCTCTCTGGGTTAAGAGCGGCCAGGCACCAGCAACGGAGACATCCAAGGAGAAGGGCTCGAAGACATCTGCTGATACGAAACAAGCTGGAAGAGACCTGTTTGTCCCATTGGGTGTTGTCGCTGTTTGCCAAGGCCTATCAGCTGTGCCTCTGTATACTTTCAACCATCTTCCCGCCAGCGTAAGTGTTTCTGCTTAGTTGTCGAGCCGATACTAATAACATCCAGTTACTCTCTCCCGCATTTGCGGGTTTCTCTGTCGTTTCGGCTATCCTTCCCTTCGCCATCTCCCGTCTCCTAAAACTGGTTACCAAGCCCACCATCCAGCACTTCCAACTTACGAAGTCGTTCTCTTTGCTCGTTCTGGGCATGTGTCTCTCGACTTTGGCCACCCTCAACTTCTCCCTCGCCTTCCTCATCGGTGTGCTCTCCAGTCCGCTCAGCTTTGTTCAGCCTGTGAAGAACCCGGCCCTGCAATGGACCCTGGCTGGACTACTCAGCGTCGTGGCACCCCCCACGGTCGTATATGCCGCGGCACAAATCTGGAATATCAGCATTGCAGACTTGTTAAAGGAGGCAAGCTTTGGATGGAATGTTTGGGGCATGTACACGCCCGTTGTGGTTTGGTGTTTGTGGTGGCCTGCTTGGCTCGTGGGTATGGTCAACGTTTTTGGAGAGGTTACTGCTTAATAGAAAGCATCAAGTGGTCTGGGTGTAAGATATTGTTAGAAGGGGATTGCATTTGGAGCTGCATCATTGTTTTTAGGCCTCATAAAATAGCACTGGCATGCGGGTGAGATAGACAAGGTTCAGAATTAATAGACTTACTCTAGGTAAAATATCATCATCTACCCATAGAGAAGTTTCTATCCGTCTATACTGTACATAATGGTTCGTTTTGTTTCTCCCATGCTCCTCCAAACACTCTTGCCGAGTATATGCTCTATGCAGCCCATACATCCTTACCAGCCGACTCAATCCAGTTGCCGAGTTGGTTGACGCTTGAGTCCCAGTCAAGTAGTCGCTGGCGCATTGCGGCAATCTGCTTCATGTCGAGTACCTTAGGTTGAACCCAAGTAATCTGCGCAACGCCATCCACCTGGTCAATAGTACCTCGTAGCAGACCGAGGCTCAGAGCCTTCATGATGAGATGCTCGATCTCCTCCGGGCGGACCTTGGTTTCCTCAGCAATGGTGGCAAATGTGAGAGTGCGGTCATGAGGAGCGCGGCGGAATACAGCCTCGGTAAGAGCAGAAAGGTAAATCTTCTGTCGAAGGTGCGTTGCGTTGCTCTTAAGGAGTTTATGAGAGTCGACACGATCCGAAAGTCGCTCATAAGCTGCAAGATCGCCCCGGTTGAAAGCGAAGAGCAAATCTCTCATCCAGGCGTGCTCGCTCTTTGTGAGAACATCGAGGATAGGATGAAGGAGAAGTTCTCCGAAGTTGTAGATGCTAGTGGAGACGAGAGCCGCGATGCTGAGGTGGTAAGCTCGCTTGTGTCGCTCGTCAGGGGAGAGTTCGTTAATATCGATACATGCGAGGTAGAGGAGGGCAGTGCGGTAGTAGTTAGAGAAGTCCATCTTGCGCTGAAGGAGGGGTTAGCGGGGTTCAAATAGGCACGACAAATTCTGAGATCAGGCTTGAAAGTAATTAGTGTTCGTACCTGGTAGTAGATGGCGTTAGCGTCATAGAAAGCAGCGTGGACTACGTTCTCAACAGAGTCGAATGAGTCCAGTATCCTCTCGGCTGTATCGAGATCCTTTCGCGCTCCATCTAGTTCCTCCAGGTCTAACTTTGCTTGGGCCACAGCGACCAAAGCAAAAACGTAAGCGTCTTGAGAGTTCTCGTTGTCGACCTTCTTAGCGACTGATTGTAGGAAAGATAGGCGCTCCTCGTCCTCTATTAAAACAAGCATCATGGATCAGCAATCCGCCGATTTCGGACATATTGAGAACGGAAATCTTACCATCACACTCTGTTGCCGCCTTCAATGCTAGGTCCACAAGCTTCAACTGATTGATTTTGTCGGCGAACTTCAGAATAAAGACTCTGTAGAACTGTAGCCGTTGAGGAGCGCTCTCGGGGTGGCTGAAGAACGTGAGCAGGGCATCGGTAAGCTGGTGCCAGAGCTTTCGTTCCCAAAATGTCTCGAACTCGAGAATGAGAGGCTGAAGCTCTTCGGACACTTCTTCGCGCTGCTCGGCAAGAAAATCGGCAATGGCGTCGTTACTCATGATGGCGGATATGTATGTGATGTCGGTGGAATCGAAGAGTATGGGTGACGTGCACAGCTAGCTAGCTTGCACTTTCGGTTGGTGAAGTATGTCTTAGTGAAACCAAAGACTAATTCCTCTTCATAGGGCTTCACAGGAAAGTGAAGGTCTGCCCTAATAGTCGATCGTGGTGTCGTCGAGAAGTCGTCGCGAGAATGAATCGGTGGATGTGATATGTTTGTTAAGGTCGATAAGTTGCTTCAGTGGAGATGGAGGGAGGTCCTTAGCTCATTAGTGAGGCTACCAGGCAGCCTGGTTGTCGCAACGTCAAGAAGCACGGACCATTTTTGCTCTCCCGAGACCACCTCGAATCCGCTAACCAATGACCAGCTGCAAGATTTGAGTGACCCATCACGTGATCTGCAATTACCGTCCCCCGAGGCTCTACCTTGGCTGCATCACCAAACATTGCTACCTATTGAAGACGAGACGATCTACGGCCAATTGCGAGGCACAGCAGCGTTTTGTCACGCAATCTGTATATTCGCAACAATGGCTTCGCCTCTCGTTGCTGCGCGGGTAGCCCGCAAGGCTACTTTCAATGTCGCTGGCAAGCGATTCCTTTCTGATATTTCCATTACTCGAACTGGCAAGCCTATCATGCGTGTTGAGGGTGGCCGGTAAGCTAGACTATGGCCCATTGGCACCTCCAAGCCTCTTTCTAATGTTATTCTGTGTATAGTTCATCCCTCGGAGGTACGACGATCGAGCTACGATGACCGCGAACGACACTAACGAAGAGCAACCAGGCCATACCGTTACCGTATTTGGCGCAACCGGCCAACTTGGACGATACATTGTCAACCGACTGGGTGAGCCGACTTACTATTGAATTGCGACAGTGGGAGATGGGCTATTGGGATGCTAATAATGGCATTAGCTCGCCAGGGATGCACCGTCGTTATTCCCTTCCGTGAGGAGATGGCCAAGCGTCATCTCAAGGTCACCGGAGATCTTGGCCGTGTTGTCTTCATCGTACGCCTCAATTACACCTGATATTGTGAGGAGTCTTCCAGTAACCTCGTACTCTAGGAGCATGACCTTCGAAACACCCCATCTATCGAGGCTAGCGTTCGGCACTCGGATGCTGTTTTCAACCTGATCGGCCGCGATTACCCTACCAAGTATGTTTTACGAGAAACGCTGGAGCAAGGATGGGATGCTAAATGATTCTCAGGAACTTCTCTCTGGAGGATGTGCACGTTGAGGGTACCGAGCGAATTGTTGAGGCTGTCTGCAAGTACGATGTCGACCGATATATCCACGTTTCTTCCCATAGCGCCAACTCTCAGTCCCCCTCGGAGTTCTACCGTACCAAGGTTTGTAAATTGTCGGTCTTAATGAGCTGAGATACTAATCAAGAATTTAGGGCCGATCTGAAGAGGTCGCTCGCAGTCTATTCCCTGAGACCACCATTGTCCGCCCTGCTCCCATCTTCGGTTTCGAGGACAACCTCCTACTGAAGCTGGCTGGTGTCACCAACCTCTTCACTTCCAACAACATGCAGGAGAAGTTCAACCCTGTCCACGTAAGTTTAGCGAAGATGGACGTCTATTTCCGTAAATACTAACAACCATAGTCCATTGATGTTGGTGCTGCTCTTGAGAAGATCTTCTTTGACGACACCACCGCTGGACAGACCTTCGAGCTTTACGGACCCAAGAAGTACAGCATGGAGGAGATCTCCGTCATGGTTGACAAGGAGATTTACAAGCAACGACGACACGTCAATGTGCCAAAGGCCATCCTGAAGCCTGTTGCTGAGATTCTTAACAAGGTGCTTTGGTGGCACACTTTGTCAGCCGATGAGGTTGAGCGAGAGTTCTTGGACCAGGTTATTGACCCCAAGGCCAAGACCTTCAAGGACCTAGGCATCGAGCCTGGTGACATTATCAACTTCACCTACCACTACTTGGTAAGTGCTATCAACTGCTGGACTGTGAATCACAAACTGACCCCCATCTAGCAAGGATTCCGAAGCCAGAACTTCTACGATCTTCCCCCCGCGACAGAGAAGGAGAAGCGGGAAGAGAAGAAGTACATCCACGTCTTGGATGAGTTGTAAAGAAAAGGAACGGAATTTTTGCGTATCGTGGATGCTGGAAAGGCAGTTGAGAATTAAGGCTGAGCGGACAGGTCAATAATAGTCCGTGTATATAGGACCGCACAAACTAGAGGTGTGCGAGATCCAACAATTGTACAGGTTTTCTTTGGGTTGAAAGAATGGTAATTGAAATTCCAAGAGGAAGGCAGTCCATATACGCCTACCCTGTAGCAGTACACCTCCATGCAGCGTTTATGAACCGAGCCTGAGTCTAGACCGTTGAAAGAGCAGCAAAGAGGACCCCGCCAAACCCTTACATAAAACCCGCATCGTTTTCTTATCTCGAATATTTGGGTTTAATCGTACATCGAGGAAAAAGAGAGATCTCGACGACGACTTCCCGATGTCTTTTAGTGATGAAGAGCCCATGTAAGAAGAGCTACAGATCTCTTGTCGCATGTTCCCCAGCCCCAGTTTACTGACTTTAGTTGGTCTGCAGAAGCCTCTCGAGTCACGCTTTGGCTGCCTTAGCCGAATTCCACGCCGAAAAGGATGCCCATGAAAGGAACTTCGAGAAGCTGAGGACCGGCGCTGCCCCCAGAGCCGGAGCCGGACTCGGGGTGGTCGAACCGGAGGATGAGGACCCTATAGCCGGAGATGCGGACGACGAGCCGCTGAGCATGGCCGCTTTCACGGAGGACTGGAACGAATCGCAATTTTGGGTACGTAAAACGAGGTGCACAAAACAAGGCACAGAGCAAACCCATCGTCCAGTGGCCTTTCACCTTTGGCTACGCTGGTGGAGATGGCTTCTCAGATCGGCTTCTGGGATCTTGCATTTGAGCACTGGGGTATTCATTACGTACTGGCCTGACATTGGTGCTCTTGGCACGAATCGTGTGCCCAACGACAACTTCATGATATTGACAGCTCGAAAATGCTAACATCCTGGTGACTTAGTTCCTGGATGAAACAGCATTTGCTTTGGCCGACCAGCTCCTTGACGGTGCCTCATCGAGCTCGACAATTGGTGTGGTCTCAACACCAAGTGTCTTTATTGCACTCAAAAACCGACTTGTAAGCAGCGACCCTACCGAGATCAGTGCTTTGCCAAAGCCCACCTAGTTAGAGCTCATATGAGATATGAATTGTCTGACCCGTATTACATAGAGATTCTGGCCCGTCGAAGATCGACCCAAACTGGTCCTGTTTGAGCATGACCATCGGTTTAGTGTCTTCCCCGAATTCGTCTTCTATGACTTTCAACGACCCCTCCAACTTCCAGGTATAGCCTCTATGAACTTTCAAGTGCGAGGTGCAGGCGACTAACATATAATCATCAGGCAATTTGAAAGGCAGCCTGGACAGTGTCATTATCGACCCTCCTTTCTTCAGCAACGACTGCCAGACAAAGTGTAAGTAGTCCTCAATGTTTGCGAGTCATTCCTACTGTCTGATCTGGCGGAGGAGCCCTTGGCGATATGCATTCATTTCTGGTGTTGACACGCTGTTCCTTTAGTTGCTTTGACCGGCCGTTGGCTTGTTAAGCCAAAGTCGCCCCGTGTTATTGTATGCACTGGCGAGCGAATGGCTCCCATTATCGACAAGCTCTACCGCTCCCTTGAAGTCTACCCAACGACATTTGAGCCTGCCCACGCAGGCTTGAGTAATCACTACTATTGCTACGCCAACTTTGAGAGCTCGACCTGGGACTGGCGGTCGGATGAATCTGATTAGCAGGGCGGAACGAGTGATCGCAAAGTTCTGAAAGAAGGCATTTGCTGTATCAAGATCGCCAACAGACTCCTGAAAGGGTAGCCAACCGACTGACTGGAAGTACGTCAGATTTGATAGTGTAGCTGGCTTGCAAAGGTGCCGCTGGATTATCCACAAAACAGGGCACTTCTTTGCAATAGAGAAAAGCTTGCGAATTTATACCATGCAATGTCCTATTAAGGCGGTGTTACTACGGGTATAAACGGAAACCGTATGCCCGCGTCGTGCAATGCATTTGAATCCGCTCATCTGTTTCTGACAATCATGACTTTTATTGGGTAATACATGTCGACGCCTGGCTAGTATTCCCAGCTCGAGATGCTTTCGCCTCGCCATCTATTTACAAATGGGCCCAAGACCAATCAAGCCAAGGAGCGAATGATGTAGAAGAGGAGGTAGGCTTGGGCCCCAAGGACGTCGGACAAGCTGGCCAACTCGACTTTGTGATCATTGAATTTGAACCACTATTCTATTCATCAGCACTACACACTGGGATTCAAACTGACTTAACTTACCTGGTCGCCGACTCGACAGTATGATGTATAGTGACCAGTGTCTAGCTCACCCACATGGACCACCACGCTGAGCAAATCATAGGTGCAAGACCGCTCTAGCTCGAGGGTTTCTCGGCTGTCCTGATTTCGAACACGATTAGTGTAAGGCATCATGTTCAGTTGTAGCGGAAATTTGACTTCGTTGTCGACCTTGGAAGCGGCGCGATCGTGCCGGCCATGTCTGTACTCGAAGCGCTGAGAGTTTCATTTTTTAGTTTGACGGGTCATTGCTGATAACCTAGGATCATTACTTACCTTAAGCTGTATGGACAAGACATTTGGCAATCGTTTTATGCTGGTGTGTCGCTTTGCTTGCTGCGTTCCGTTGCAGTTGTTGCACCGATACTCGCACTTGTCATACTTTATATATTCTTCGTCCAAGCAATCCTGCAAGGTGACATTAGGCTTCTTCTGCCCGGTTCTCTTACTCTTTTTTTGGACAACGTTCTCAAGACCTAAGCTCAGATCCAGGAATGACTGGATAGAGTTACTTTGGCCGGAGCAGTTCTGGCATGTTGTTGTCGTCTGCATCTTGCCATAGAATGTCTGATGCATGATGCAGTTGCAACTATGCTCACTGCCAATCTCTGGCTTTTTGCCGTCTCCGTTACGCTCGTGGAGCTCTTCAGCTAGGAATTGGAAGAACTCGTGGGCATCTTGTTCCTTGGTGGTAACAAGATTCTCGAATGCCTTCTTCTCTGAGATCCAGAACCCCGACAAGATATTTGCAGCGGTGTAGCCGTTCGTTGTCTCCAATGCATAAAAATCTTGAAACATGTCGTCCATTGCACAACTCAAACAATGGGAGACCTGGCAATCGCTGCTTTGATGACCATCGCTAAGATAGAAATTTCGAAGTAAGGGATTGTGCAAGAAGCTCTGGAGAACGACATTCTGGTAGCAGGTGGCGCCTGCGTTGTAGATGCCGCGTAGACCATTGGCTCGGCATGAAGCGGTGTTAGTATTGTTAGAAATAAACCGTGGATCATCCTTAAAAGAGTCGCTGAACAGTTCATCGTGTTTTCTCTTTCGTCCTATGCCCAAAGTCACGGTCAGTAAGAATGTCTCTGCAGGGGGCGATATCCTCCACTCATAGTTGGGCAGTGAATGGCAGTCCCTATCATACATAGCCTGACTTACCGGAAAAAGAACCAGTCCCTATCTTTCTCACACGGAGTTCCTCCAGAGTTGGGTCCCAGATGAAGTCATCGCATATCTGGCAATATAGGCAGCCACTCCGAGAGTCGACATCTGCGCCATGTTAGCAGAGCACTATGAGGCGGCACAGGGCAACGAACAGAAGCGATGTTGTTTCTTAGTTCCATGCCTCAAGCGTTCGTCCTCGGTAACAGTCGATGGGCACTGCAGGCAAAGGTAGTTGGAGGTAAGCGACGTGACGGGTCGGCCCTCTAACGTTGAAGTTTGGGGGACGATGGGTGTCGTATCGAAGATGCCGCGTAGGATCAGTTTGTAATGTGTGATGGAGCTGTTCATAACCTCCTGATTCTTGCTTAGAAGGAGTTGTATATGCTCTGGGAACAGTTAGATAACGGCAAAGAGAGCGAGGGTGATTGAGATCGACGGGGGAACCGGGAGACTCGTACCGCATCCGAACATTGGCAACCCAGGGACCGGAGATTTCACCCTGACATTTTTAGGGGAGGCCGGAGTCGCTGGCCGCGCAGACATTATGGGCGATTGAGCCTTTGTGTTTGTCTTGTAGTTGCGATCGATTGGAGCTGATCAGAACGTGGAGGTCGGTCGCGCCGCACAAGGTTGGTGAAAGGTAGCTCGAATTTCTGATTCGGAGGCACGAAGAGAACTTTATCAAGAGGTCCAAAGCCAGTCGCGTGGGAAACAAGTCTAGGTATACGGTTTGTCGATTGCGATGGTACCGTCGATTTCGATTATTCGTTGGTGTTTGCAAAGCGCAGTATCCGTATTGTCAAATGGCAAGCCGAAAGTCGGACAATCGTTCGCCTCTCCCCGTCGAGAGGCTGGTTTGACAGCAGAGGGTTGATGATTGACAAGGAAGAATAGAATTAAGAAGCAAAAAAGTTTGAATAAAAGGTGTCTAACCTTTTGCCGAACACCTTTGCTTGAGATTAATACAACGAATGATAGGTAGATTGAATTGGAAATGCAGGAATGATTCAGTGTTGAGGTGAAGCCACTGTAACTAATATCCATGTCAGGGACAGGGCAGGAGAGTGAGAGATTGCAGCGGGTGTAGGCTGCCTTAGTGCGTACCTGGGAGCCTAAGATTGGCGGGATAGGTACATCATAACCGTAAGGTAAAAATTATACCCTTGTCATGCATGCATGCATGGCGATAAGATAAGCACGCCCGCCGCTGCTCTACTAAGCTATTAGTTAGCCACTGGAAGTGTAGTCTTAAAGCGCGATTGAATACTGGGAAAACGCATTTCAGGGTATTGAACAATCCTGCCTTGGGTAAATCATGTTGAAGGAAAGATAATCTGAATAATTAATGTGCCTATTTGAAAAGCTTCTTAAATAGGTAGACAACCAATACCATTGAATAACATCCAAGCACTCGTAGAGATGGGATGGTCTATTCTTTAGATGCCTATGCCTATGGTAAGCCAGCTTGGATACTATTTCCGTATGAGCAAGTGCTAGACTTAGCAGGGAGTGACGACCAAACAGTTGGTTATGTAGCACCTGCCGGAAACAGTTACAGCACGAGCCGAGGTTTACCACTACCTAGGTACCTAGGTATTCAATCAATAAGGTACCCCAATTGCCGGATGACGACAACCTAGGTAGGTGCTTGCATTTACGCCTTCAAATAACTACTAGATTAGTCCACAGACACCTATTCTAAAATTGCTTTCTTCATCTCTTGTCTTTGGACCTGGATTCGACTACCTCCCGGACCATATCATCGGACAATCTCCACATAACTTAAACCATCGGTGCCCGGCTCCGATCTACCGCATCCCGCAGCCGGCTCCGAACCCCTCCAGATCAGCGTCTTGAATTGGTCGTCTCGATCATAGCTCCCATCTTCATCTGATATAGCGAGCGACCAGCACTTTCAAACAATGGCAATGCAACTCATTGCTCTACCAGCTGTGGAACGTCTGAGTCCTGCTTGCATACGCATCTTGGGCGGCAATCCAGGCAAATTCACTCTTCAAGGCACAAACACTTACCTACTTGGCACGGGCCGGCGTCGACTTCTCATCGACACGGGTGAGGGGCGCAAGGCTTGGGTCACTTCAGTTCGCGAAACCTTGCAGCAGGAGAATGCAACTATTGATATCGCGCTCATCACGCATTGGCATCATGATCATGTCGGCGGTATTAAAGATCTCTTGAGCATCTCGCCGCAGACGAGGATCTATAAACATACCCCCGAAGAGGGGCAGCTTAACATCAAGCACGGGCAGCGCTTTGAAGTCGAGGGAGCAACGTTGACGGCTGCCTACACACCGGGACACACCAAGGATCATATGGTATTCGTGCTTCAGGAGGAAGATGCAATGTTCACAGCCGACAACGTTCTTGGTCAGGGTACTGCTGTTTTTGAGGATCTGCCCACGTATATACGGAGTCTTGAAGAGATGAAACCTCTCTTCAATGGTCGAGCATACCCCGGACACGGACCAGTCATCGAGAACGGCCCAGCCAAGATCGCCGAGTATATCGCACATCGCCAACAGCGCGAAGAACAGGTGGTTCGGACTTTAAAGACGGGACCCGGAGGCGAAGAGACCGACGAGCCCGCGCTATGGTCGGAGTGGACTGCAATGGAGTTGGTCGAAGTGATCTACAAGGATATCTCGAGAGATCTGTATCCAGCCGCCCGCGGTGGTGTGTTACAGATTCTGGAGAAGCTGAAGGGCGAGGGCCGAGTAGCACACGATGGTGAGAAGTGGAAAATGCTGGCAGAGAGTCGTTCTTCACTATGAGATAGTGAGTTTTGATACAAGAATCCATCACTGCAAACAGTCGATGACGATATCGCCACGGGAATCTTCCGGTATCCATGCTAAAGCCCATCACCGGCAGCAGTACATGAAGTGAATATCGATCCGGAGAATGTTTCCATGAGCAATTATCGGCGATGGACTTTCGGATATCCGAAAGACTATAATCCTTTTGAGCAAAGTAATTATTACGGCATCGTGGATCGGTTAGAAACAAAACAAGACATTTGGTTGTGGTGAGAATGCCAAGATTTTGGGGCTTGAAACTGAGCTGCGGCTTGACGAAATGAAACGGGATATCGGTAATTTCAGATCTTTTCTTCTCATCGCTCAATTTTGGATGGATCTTTATGAATCTTTAACTGGTGGGGATCACCAGTTGGGGTTTGTTTTGGGTGTGTCCGAGCTAACGCAGCCACTATATCGCTTACCAGTTGCAGTAGCGGCTTAACAGCTGTCATTCCCGTCATCTTTGCGGATCTCGAAAGGCGTAACCGAGTCTTCCTGGTTAGGCTCTCAGTAGATGAAATTGCAACATGAATCCGCTTTGAAGAACGCACAGTCTAAGTTCTTCCGTGAGCATCATACAACGCTGTTTTGTTTTGTCTGGGCCATGTTTCGCAACGCAAAAAGACAGATTGGGCGTGCGATTCCCATATTTGGCGTTTTATGATATGCACGTTGTTTACGCTGAGCTCGGGTTGTAACCCAAAGAGTTTGATTCATTCGTTGAGAGTCCTACGAAATGAGTGCAAGTCAGCACAAGCGAAGTGAACGTGACGGTGTAAGCCAGCACATCATGATAACCCGAGAATTCTGTCCTGAACCAGTAGTAGAAACTTATGGGATTCTATTGCATGGCTGAGAGTAGGTGAAGCCATTTGTAATCGACTGAAGCACTACTTCTACTTGGGGTAATCTATTTGCGAAAAGACCTTGATAGGCGGGTCTTGGACACCTTGGAATCCTTGTATCTTGAGTCACAAGACTGCGGAAGAGACACAAAGACGATGCCTTGTGACGCTTGAGATCTGCCAGTGATCCTGTAGCCGGAATCATCGGAATATTCGGAGATAGTAGTGGAAGTTGGAGACAGCAGTTTCCATGTTTTGGTAGAAAAGACGCATGCTGCCAAGAGTTTTCGGTATGATTCATCCGTGCTTGCTACTTGAGGTGTAAGAGCGAAGCTTGCGTGATGCCGAGGCTGGTTACGCTATATCCCTTGGTTAGATGTAAGTAATGGCGTATTAAATGGTATATGATTGTTGTCATAGACGTCATATACGAATACAGCATTATCGCATATGGTAAAGATATAGCGAAATATTTATCGAGTATTTCTAGATAGAAGTGCTGTACTGTAGTCTAGAGCGGAATGTTCGGTGGTTGTGTTCAAGTGGAGTCAGGACTGAAGGATTAACGAGCGGGATGAGGTAACTAGCGTCAAGAGCTGCCGGCATTAAACCTACCTAAGCTCTTTCTTTAATGGATACCTTGGTAAAAAAGAACTCCGGGAAAAGTGGACTTGGACGACCAAAGGCATTTCGACAACTCACCATGACATTCAGAGATGTTGTTAGTATGATAACAATATTGACATGCTAGAGGACTACAGATGAAGAACATGAAGAGTCTGAGCTATATTCATGCACATCTGGATATTCGTAATCTATTGTAAGCGAGGCATCCATCAGATTACATTTAGATACCAGATAGTTAACCTTTAAACAATCAACGGCAGAGGGAATGGTATATCTGTGATCCACTTCATCTCCGACTCCAAAGAGATAAGTCTGTGAGTAATTCATGGATGTCGATCGATCGATTCCAGAGCCAGAGCCAGAGGTGTGAGCGTGATGTCGTGAATATTCGGGATCAAGAGACAGGATACAGCACCACCTACATGGTGTTGTAGCACAGTAATTGGCCTGTTCTGTTCTTTTAATCCATGTAGAACTCATCTCATCTCTTATTGAAGGTGCCGTAAATTAACATCATCACTGAGTCCCCCACCGGCCGGCCCCGTTT
>QGED01000293.1:0-22434 GCA_004367475.1 Fusarium camptoceras | reverse complement strand
AGCTGTGCCTCTATGCGCCGCCTTTGGACACCCATGTCATCACACCTTCAGCCATGACTTGTCTCCAAGACGTCCTAACACATCCTATTAGAGGCCACCCGATTTCGACGCAGTATGACCTGGATCTCAAAAACAGTGACCGTAACTGGTCTTGCTCTTCTTGCGCACGCGTAAGTTCGGTGCTCACGTGCTAAAACCCACAAACTGACCGTCGTTCCAGGTGCTACTCTGCGCAAGAGCACTCCGTCATCTCATCAACAGCGGTGCATCATGGCCAGCCGCAACCGCTCGCAATACATTCCCTCCCAATCGATATCTCCATTGAAGCTTTAGTAGCGACACTGGTTGTCGTTCTGGGTCTGGTTATGGGAACACCGCAGCTTCGGCCGATCAAGTGGCATGAATGGGCTGGAAAGATTGAGCGTGAAGGAGAGGCTGGTTTTACGACTGGCAGTGGTGAGGTCGAGAAGGACTACCGCGGGAATCCTTTCAGTATTTTGGAGACGCGACCTGGTTTTATCGATATTCGCAAGCAGCGACGCGAGTTCGCGAACTGGGTCAAGGCGGAGGAGAAGTAAAGGCCACAGTTTGTATCTCGAATACAATATGCACCGGATACTAAGGTATAATGCATACTGCCGTAATGGGTACTTAAGTATTAGGTACACAGCGGCACTCCTTACTCTCTTCAATGATGCAGATATCCGACAGTGATGCACCAGATGATGGGACCTAAGACTGGTCGTGGGTATGTAAATCACGAACACAGGTTAAGAAACCCCATTGTCCGACGGAATAAGACAACGCTCGTCTCGTGCAATAGAAAGACCCCTGCTTTAAACAATGATATACCTTGGATATCGTACCTGGATGCCATTGAGAATTGTCTCCCCATTGACAGCTGGGTTTCCGATCCCGAGAAGTGAAGAAGTGTCCGAGTAGCGCTTGCCACTTTGGCATCCCCCTCCTTTCCTTGACCCTACCTGCCCACCATGGAAATAAGGAGTGCTTGCGAGGGCCTTCCCAAGTCGCAAAAGCCAAATACCGATCGTCTGCCATTAGTTTGGATGGCAATTGCGTTAGTACTTTGGTTTGTCTCGCCACGATCAACGTGGTTATCCTTTATGCGATTCTCCTTCCTCCATCCCTGGCCAATCATTCACATATTGACGGACTAATCTTTCCTGTCTTGAAGTAATCACAATGCCTAGAACGTCAGGTGGTTCGAGTGTTTCTAGCTCGAGTGGCCCAAGTCGAGGCTGCGGTCGAGGTCGGGGCCGGGGACGAGGCTCTACCTCCAGGAAAGGACGCGCTTCGGCACCTGGAAGCATCTTCAATCCATCTCCAAGGCCTGGCTCCTTAGTACGCTCAAGTCCCACCAATCGCAATTCGATGGCTAATGGCTTGGACATACCTGGATCGCCCCTATCTCGAGAAGAAGAGAACCCACGAAGTAGCAGTGAACCCGCGCAACATGAAATCGTTATGGCTATGGACATGAAAGACAATTCTACAATCGGATGCGCATACTTTTCTACTACAAACGGTATCCTTCAGGCGTCGGAGGACGTCTGTACAGCTTCTTTAGACATCGCAGAGCAATTTCTTATTCATGCTCAACCGAGCAGTCTTCTTGTGTCGGCAAGATCTCCTACAAGTTTTCGGGACCACCTCGAGAAACTCACTACTTCAACAGGTAAGTGAGTTCAGGTGTTGTCCTGATCGTAAGAACATTGGCTGACCTTGAGCAAAGATAATTCAGGAGCCATTATTTTTCGAGGCTTGCAGTCCTCTGAATTCTCTATTGAAACAGCACAGGAACGGCTCGCAAGTCTGAACTCTCAAGCCTTGTTACCTACCGGTATTGTGTTTTCAACAGGTGTTGATGATGCAACCAACGAAGAATCTATACCAGGGCACCCACAACCTGAATCACATGCATTTCGGTCACTTCGCTATGGAGGCTGTATCAACATGAATAGTCCAGTCTCTGTGAGTTAAGCACAGTTGTGTATTGATAGCACTGACCCGACCCAGGTAGGATGCGTTGGTGCCTTGCTGGGTGACATTCTTCGCCGGAGATCTGCTGGGTTTCTCCCAGATGGGCAAGTGGCCGGCGTTCTATTCCGAGTCATTGACATTCGTATGTTCTCTCTCTCGTCTTATATGTACGTTGGTAGTGATACTCTCTTATCACTACAAATTCTTCAGACTGAACTGCACCCCAACACTCAAGCATGGGGACCAGATATAACTCAGGGCAACCCAAAAGAAAGTCTCTCCGTTTATGGTCTTTTTCATCACCTGGCTTGCACCCCCCAAGGTCGAGCAAGATTACGTCAACTATTTCTTCGGCCCTTGCTAGAAATCGACATTATCTCAGAAAGGCAACACTCGATTGCAGTATTACTGCAGCCTGACAATGCCGACAAACTACCACAGCTAGTTTCAACCCTCCGTAAGCTTCGAAACCTATATGCTACATTTGCACAGCTCAGGAAAGGTATCGAATTTCCCTCTTCTGGGCAGTCTTTCGACAAGGGCATATGGGGAACAGTCCACAAGTTCACAACACAGGCCCTGGCACTCAGAGAACTGATAGGATCCCTCAACGGTGGCTCCGAGGTGGTACTCTTCAAGAAAGTAGGTTCCTCCATACAGCACAAGCTAGAAAGCCCGAGCTAAGACTCTTTACCAAGGTGATAAAAAGTCTCCAACCAGCCAGCATATTAGCCGTTGGAGACATGATTAACAAAACAATTGACTTTGAGCAATCTAAAGCACGTCATCGATCATCCGTAAAGGCTGGAATTGACCCTCGACTAGACGAGCTCAAAAGACAGTACGATGGCATGGGGAGCTTATTAACAGAAGTCGTCAACCACATACATCGCGAATTGCCAGAGTGGGCGTGTAAGCATGTCAAATCTTGCGTATTTTTACCTCAAATCGGGTTTCTCATAGCAGTGGAACCGAACACTGCCACTGGAAACGGCTATTATGAGGGACAAGGCACTTCTTCTGAAAGATGGGAGAAGATGTTCACTGCAGACGACATAGTATGCTACAAGAACAGTTACATGCGAGAGCTAGATGAAGAGTATGGAGACATGTACTGCCGTATTGGAGGTGATGTGCCCATTCCCGCTCTGATATCAGAAACTAAATATTCACAGATCGAGAGGTAGAAATCATCCACCGACTGGCCAGTAGAGTTTTGGAGCGCGAAGAAGTTCTGCTTTTAGCATCGGATATGTGCGGCGAGTTTGATGCAATGCTTGCACTGGCTCTTGGTGCCGAGAAGTACAATTGGCGTGCGCCGCAGGTCGTAAAAGCAAGTGTAATTCATATTGACGAGGGCCGTCATCCTTTGCAGGAACTTGCGGTGCCAGCTTTTGTTCCCAACTCTTGTCACCTGTTTACAGGGTCCCAAGACACGGCCGAGGTGCAAGATGACGCGCCTCAAGCATTGATACTCACGGGCCCGAACCACTCGGGGAAGAGCGTGTATCTAAAACAAACGGCTATCATTGTATATCTTGCTCATATTGGCAGCTTTGTACCAGCTACCCAAGCCGTTATCGGGCTCACCGAGAGTATTCTCACATGTATGTCTCCCAGGGAGAGTATGTCTGGGGGCGAGAGTGCGTTTGCCAGAGACATGAAGCAAGCTGCTCTATCGACGAGGGCCTCCACGCCAAAAAGTCTCATCTTAATAGACGAATTTGGCAAGGGAACGAATGGTGACGATGGTACTGGATTACTGGCCGCATTGCTGGACCACTACCTGTCACTTGGACCTGACTGTCCTCGCCTTCTTGCTGCCACACACTTTCACGAGATCTTCGAGAATAGCTATTTGAACCATCAGAGCGGCCTCCGAGTCGCGCACATGGACGTAAGACTGGATTGGGAGGCGGCACTGTTAGACGATCAAGTCACCTATCTTTTCAGTCTTGAGCATGGTCACAGTACGTCGAGTTTTGGAGGCAGATGTGCAGCTCTGAATGGAGTGCCTAGTGCCGTCGTCGATCGTGCTGAAGGTATCTCCCAGCTGCTTGCCCAGAACGAAGACTTGGGAGCAATTTGTGCTGGTCTATCCCCAGTAGAGACGGAACGGTTGGAGGAAGCAGAGGTGACAGCACGGCTGTTTCTAAACGAATCTTTCGGTGATGAGGATGAAGTGGAATCGAACGAGGGTGAAAATGCTACCAGAGATTCTATCGAGGATGTATTGGAAGCCATAATCTCACCAAACACTTGAGCAGCTGCTGGCAGGGGTCATCTCTCGTTAATTTCTGTGTGGATGAATGCTCGATTTTGTGCGAACGAGTTCAATCATCAGATACTCTTCCTGCCTGATGTCAACTATCTATCATATAAATTCGAGTTCAGCTGAAGGATGCATCGGACCATTAGAAGGCTACGCAGCAAGATACGTTGTAGAAGTGGTACGAACCGTTCTGTTATCCTCGTTATTGCTTTATAAGTCCTGCGGCGATGATGTTAACTATAGACCACTATGTCCAAATAGTTATTGTCCATCATCTGTCATGAACCACTCGGGATGAGAACACTGGATTCGTAGGAATAGGGTTGAGCCACCGTTAGCAAGGCAGCTTACCAAAAGAGCATCTCTCATGGACACAATGCGTGTCTTCCATACATGTTTACGAAAGAGTAATTGAGTATATCTTGTGGGTCATAGTAAGGGGATGTTTGGTAAGAACAAACAGTATGCCAATATATATAGTGTCGACCGTTTAATCCAGGTCCAATTGCAATCCTACATACAACATGATAAGCACGCTTTATAGCCCTCGAGAAATTGGATTGGGGCAATCATAATATGCTTCGTAAAATGGGTTTCGTCCACTCTGAGCGTCAAGTTAATGGCGTCTGTGTGAGCATCTCCTCAGGTCTACCTCGTTCTAGAAGCATGGGCCGCAGAGTCAGAGGCGGATTTGAATACAGCCGACCCAACAGCTCGTAGTCCATATATAACGGCTGCCTGTGATTTTAATCTCAGCGCGAACGGCACTTAGAGCAGCGCGTTGAGCAGCGCAACACCTGCGCCAAGACTGACAAACCACAAGCCACGGTTGTCGGAGGACGAAGCATCGTTTCCATAATCCGAACAGTCGTCATTAGACACGTTGCCGCATGCACGGGAGCTCAAACTAGAACAGACAGCCGTTGCAGATGAAGAACCTAAAGCCTGGCCGCCGCCCTCAACAGTGGTGCCTCCACCGCCAGGCACAACGATAGTCACTCCATACTGACCTCCATCTCCTAGATAGTTGACACACTGATCATAGTTCTTCTCGCAAGCATCAACCGCTGATGTGCATGCAGCCTCGCTCTCGAAAGTGGCCGCGGCGTATGGGAAGGCGAAATATGAGTTCGGAACGTAGGATGGCGAAGCAGTTGCTGCGCCGGTGGCCGAAGCTGGAGCTGTACCTGTACATACAGCGCTGTGAGGCGTTAGTCTCGCCATTCATCGAGGTACACGCCCAGACATGAATTGGACGATTATACTTACCCAGAGGGGCAACATGCTGGTTCGTCATCGGCATCAACAGCGCATGTTTGGCCGTTTTGGCAGCAAATGTCACGGAACCTCTCGCCAAGCTCTTCAGAGCATCGGAATGTGTTGGCGGGACATGAATCGTCCCGCTTGAAGATGACCGACGCAGGTGGAATGTAGGCGGGATAGTATGTCGCAGCGGCAATCGCGGTTGCTGTCGCTAGTGCTGGCACCTCTGGAATATTCTGCGCGGATGTTGAAGCTGCGACAAAGCCGAGCAACAAGAAGGAGCCATGACCAAACATGGTTGACAGAGCCTGCCAATGCTGGCACAGGCACAGGCACAGGCACAGGCACAGGCACAGGCACAGAGGACCTTAGGCAGATAGGCAGAGTACTAAAGGTATTGCGTCGGAGGCGGAAAGAGACTGAGCGCTTAAGCTGTTGCACTGCAGATCAGATTGTTTTAAGCATGTGAGAAGCACAAGATGGAGGTTCGAACTTGTCAGAAGCAAACAGAGCCCAATGAAATCCTGCCTTTAGACTAGGTAGGATATGGATATGGGTGCTTCCTTATGAACTTCCAAGCTTCTAGCAAGGGGTCTGGGATGATATTGGTCAGTGGGGTCGTCACTAAAGACTCGTCCCAAGGGTTTCCATGTTTCCTTGGGCAACACGACCAATATGAACATGGAAGGAAGCGTTAAGCTGGGGTTTAGGCCAAGATCTGAATGATGTCATTGGTCAGCTTAGTTGGCTCAGCAACTCATGCTCCACTGCTACATCATGCTACCAATAATGAATCAATTAGGTGAACTAGGTACATAGTATATACGCCGGTATTTTATTAGGTAGTCTTCTTTTCATACTGGCAATTGAAGCTCATTTGTACCTATAATTGTAAGAAATCGTTGCTTTCATCCTTAGTACCTTGCACGTCTGTCCTCAAAACCCTCGCACATGTGCAAGTATTTGCCGTAATCGCTCCAGCGCCTTTGTCTCCGATGCCTCGTTAGAGCCTCGAGCTTTGATCTCTTCAACTTCCTTTCGGGCCTCAGCTATCAACGGTTCCAGATCGCCCCAAACATAATCAGTATACCCGTTGAGCACGTTGCCCCATTGCTGTAGCCAATTGCTTCTGGCTTCGTAGGTATCTCGTGTGCCTAGGTGGAGCTGTCGTTCAAGCTCTGCCTCGGCTCCTAGCTGGTTCAGAAAGTCAGGGTTGAAGTTTAATAAATCGTTCAACCCAGAGCCAGCAGATGTCGAGTTCGTAGGGAAGAGGGCTTCTCGAAGGTTGGCCGCTGCTTCTGGTGTGAGAGTCTCATCGTCCTCTTGGACACCAAGTAAAACAGCATCGAGTTCATCCGAGGGACCATCGAGTAGATTGACAACGGCTGCACCATCCCGTTTTTCTTGATCAGAGACATCCTGTGACATTGATACATCTGTTGAACGGTAGTCATTTGGTGTGGGCTCATTATCATCGTAGTGGTCCAGTGTGGAGTCGGCACTGACAAAATCATCGAATGCTTGCGCTGAAACTCCAGAGTCCAAGTTTGCCTTTGAACGAAGCGTCTCCCCTTGAACAGAGGAGCGCAGTTTATGTGAAGATGTTTCTCCCGAACATGATGTGATTCTGCTAACGTTGTTACTGCCGCTTGTGCTAGCTTTGGCCGCCGGCTGCTGCCCACTTAGACCTGGGCCAGTCCCGAAGGCATTCAGAGCTAGTCTGCCAGAGGCTTCGAGTCTGCCAGCGATTGTGCTTGACTGCTCGCCATTTGCGTCCTTGTCTTTGCCTTTGCCCTTCGAATTCAGAGACTCATTCTCATCTGGATGCGTTTCCGGTGGTGATTGATTGTCCTGGCTCATCTTGTCGCGGTGCAGCCTGAACGGATGCGTCTCAAGTGAATTTTATTGGTACGGTATCTTTGAAATGCGCTTTTGAGGGTATTTGAGATATGATATATGTGTTAATGTTAGTCAGTAACTGAAGTTGAACCGGAGCACATGTCAAATCGGCCCCGGACGGATGAGCGGGTGCCGATCAGCTCGGCTTTCATGGTGGGCATCGGATGTCCTTGGTGGGTTAAGCTCCGACGCCCCTCATGCACATAGGCAAGGTAGCTCGATGCATGGAAACGATCTGATTAAAGCTACAGCTCCAGTAACTTACAACTTTACCCGGTTCAGAGCTGTCAAGCGTTAGGCAAAGTACCTACCTATCCTGGAAACCCTGAGCATGAAACTGTTAATCTCGTGAGTTCAACCACTTGTAAAGAACAGTGGTGAGATTGTAGTCGGCACGCTGACTTCGAAGACATAGACTGGGTGGTCGATCCTTTACAGCTTTGCTGCTACATGATTCAATAAATAGAAACCTGTGTCTATATACTGGCGAGAATAGGAGCTGTAGCTTGGTCTGGATGAAGACTGAGCTATGGCGAATAATAATATGCTCCTCAGGCCCTTTCAAGCCTGATACTGTACCTAGAAGCATAAGATTAAGTCATCGATTTTAGGATGTTGGTGGCGTTAAGCCTCTAACTTGGGTGTAGCTTTGGTTCTCGACCCTACCTAAGTATCTAGCTGTTTTGTGAGGTGGTGCTTTTACTCGCGTCATGCCATCAAAACCACCATACACTGCCTACCCGAAGCCCAAAAGCGACAATGCGTCGCTACCTGGCCTTCCATGCTGAGATAACCTACTAGACCTAGGTAGGTACTAAGCTACCTAAGGTACCTATTGAGGTCGAGATCCACCCGTCCATTCACTGATCAACCGCCATCCAGTGGCAGTCAAGTTCAATTTCAAGCCCAAACCAAACAAGGTCATGCCAGGCCAGGCCAGGCCAGGCCAAACCAGACCAACCTAAATCGAACTTGATCAAGGATCAAAGAAGCTTGACTCTGCCTTGCCTTAAGATAGTACCTAGATATAGACCATCTCTGGGAACAGTACGTACAGTACTGTAGCTGGCAATTCGTTGCGTCACTTTCTATTTTATCACATAGTCTGCCCCTTGTTCTTTATGCCTTTATGTTGCGGAAAGCATCAGACTACTGTTTATCTTTTCAACTTAGTTGAACAAACTAGATGCTACATAGATAGGCAACCAAGTACCTGGTCTATACTTTCCCTACCTATCAAGCTCAATTGATCTTGGACATGGCATCATACGTGCCTTTGTCCATCCCTAGGTATGCCTCTCAAATATAGACCCCACCTCAGTCAGTACCTATCAGTAGATCTATAGATACCTCAACTACCTACTTGTATGGATATCGAGATAAAAACAACAAAGGCAATGGGCGGGATATCTTACTGTCTACGGCACAGCATTGTATGGGCGCCTTACTAGGCGGTTCAGCTCGGGCAGCTCTACATCCATCGCCAGTGGAGAGGGAAACAGCCTGCATAGCGCATCCATAGCACAGACTCTAGTGAACCAGCTACCGCTACCGCTACCGCTACCGCTACCAACCTAAGGAGCCCTGCCCCTCCACTCACTGTCTCCTCACTCATCTCTTTGGTTCGCTGTCCAGGCCGCCGCTTTTGTTTCTGCTTCTGCTCTTTCCGTCGCCCACGTCTTCGTCCACGTCCGCACCGCACCATACCGCACTATCCCGTCATTACCGCTAGGTAGGTATTCTCTTCAGCCTTGGACGCCTGCCGACCTTTCAACATCATACACATCCATCGTTTTCTGGACCTGAGCTCTCTCCAAATTATTTCCCCCCATCAACTCAACTCATTTCGACCCGTCGACTTCACTCGACAGTAAATTATTTTTGGACCAACGTTCCTTTATAGACCACAGCGGCGATATCTTGCTAGACCCCACTGCGGCGCCGACAAAAAGACGATATCCAAACGACACCACCGCCCTCCACCCACTCACTCAACCAACCTTACCTTGCATTACCTCGCCTTGCCTTGCCTTGCCTGACGCTATCCCGCCCACCGCAAGACTTGTCGTCTGCCGCTGTTCAAATCCCTTCGCGTCCTCTTCTCTCGCTTCCTTCAAGTCGAGAGCTTTTATCGCCTCCAAACTCTCGACTCCGATCAATCCTCCCTCGCCTCCGTCTTGGCCCCGCCATTCCCACAGCTATCGAGTCTGACCTTTGCCTCGCTCGAACTCCAACCACAACCCCTCCTAATCCCCGCCCTCGCTGCTCGCCAAGATGGTTGATAGCGAAGCGAACTCACCTACGTGGAAGTTCACACAGTATGTTAACTATTTTCTTGAACTTCAAGCCTTTTATCTTTCTGGGACGACCGATACTGAGCTCTTCTGCACAGGTGTTTTGGTGACAAGGGCGATGTCGAAGATATCACCGAGGGTATGTCATCACCGCTTGCCTCCTTGAGACCCGTTTCGTCGTCTTCTCATTCTAACCATCATTCTTGCTCTGGTACAGCCGACATTATCTCTACAGTTGAATTCGATCATACCGGAAACTATCTCGCTACTGGCGACAAGGGCGGTAGGGTAGTGCTTTTCGAACGAAACGAAACGGTACGTCACCATTCAACCAAGCCTTCGTGTATTGGCCACGACTGGCCTGGTAATTCTGTAGCATCGTCCCTGATAGAGTTGTGCAGAAAAAAACCTGCGAGTATAAGTTTCATACCGAATTTCAGTCTCACGAGCCCGAATTCGACTACCTAAAGTCACTCGAGATCGAGGAAAAGATCAATAAGATAAAGTGGTGCAGACGACAGAACGCCTCGCACTACCTGCTCTCTACCAATGACAAAACGATCAAGCTATGGAAGGTCTTTGAGAAGTCGCTCAAGGTTGTGGCCGAGAACAATCTCTCTCACGATGTTACGCCTGGAAGTATTGCTGGTGGTGGTGGCGCTCCTAAACCTCTACCTGCTCACCAATTCAAGAACGCTGCCGACCTGAAGCTACCTCGGCTCACACACCATGACACAGTCGTCGCCGCCGTCCCACGCCGAACATATGCCAACGCACACGCTTATCACATCAACAGCATTTCAGTCAACAGTGACGGGGAGACCTTTATTAGCAGTGATGATCTGCGAATCAACCTTTGGAACCTGAACATTCAGGATCAGAGCTTTAACATTGTTGATATCAAGCCCGCTAACATGGAAGAACTCACCGAAGTTATCACAGCTGCCGAATTCCATCCAATGAGCTGCAACTGGTTCATGTATGCAAGCTCAAAGGGTACTATCAAGCTTGCGGATATGCGAGAGAGCGCTCTGTGCGATCAGCACGCCAAACGTTTGTGCATCCTATTTGCGTTGATTTTCCTGCGCCTGGACAGTTGCTAACCTGTCGTTGCAGTATTTGAACAAGAAGAAGACCCTTCTTCGCGATCGTTCTTCTCCGAAATCATTTCTTCCATCTCTGATGTTCGATTCTCGCACGACGGCCGATACATTCTCTCTCGTGACTACCTGACTGTCAAGATTTGGGATATCAACATGGAGCGACAGCCTGTTAAGACGATACCGATTCACGAGCACCTCCGACCACGGTTGTGTGACACATACGAGAACGATAGCATTTTCGACAAGTTCGAAGTCGTCTTCTCTGGCGACGCAAAGAATGTTATGACAGGAAGCTACAACAACAACTTCATGATCTATCCTTCGGACCCCGAGAAGGAGGTAGAGGTTGTTCTTCAGGCAGACAAGTCTGCTTTCAAGGCCAAGAAGGTTGGGGTACCCACACCAATCAACTCATCGACGAGCCCGACAGCGACCAATGGCAAGAAGGGTGGCTCCAGAGCTGGCAGCCCAGGTGGTCAGGGCCAGCGAATGCGTAAGGAGACAGACGCGGACCAGATCGATTTTAACAAAAAGATTCTGCACATGAGCTGGCATCCGTTCGAGGACAGTATTGCGATTGCAGCCACAAACAATGTAAGAAGCCAAAAAGAACAGCTCTAAATTCGATGGAACTTACTAACACGGCGGAACAGCTATTTGTCTTCTCAGCACTCTAGACCATGATAGCGGCGTTCATCTCGTGGGCATTTTAGCGAAGAAGGGCGTGGCGGAAGTCGAAGCAGCAAGAGCATGGGTTGCCTCATATTCACCAAAGGGATTGGCCTAGTTCTGCTCGGGCATGGCATGTCATGCCAACGGTGCAGGGCATGATTGTGCGACCCGATGCAACTTACGATACTCAGAAGTAAAGCAGAGAGCGTCAACAGTTCATGACGCAAATGCTTCGTGAAAGAGAACAAAGTTGGAGGATGTCCTTGATGTGTCCGTCGATTCAGTAGCCAAGTCAGAAGTGAAGCAGCCGACCATTATCTACGAAGCGAGCGAATGAACGAGTGGGAGAAGTCACATGGGATGGAATTGAACGAATGCATGGATCGGCGTTGGGTCGCCACGTGTAGCAGAAACCACAAAGAGGAGAATTAAAGAAATGTCACCCATACCTGAGAAGCGATCCAAAGTATGAACTGCACGTAAATGTGATTAAGTGTTTGGTCTATGGGTTCAAGGGGAAGAGAGATATACAAAAGTACCTAGCTTAAGTTGATGCAGGGCAGAGTTCAACCCCAGTGCCATTGCAGTCACTTGACTCCCAAGCCAATTTGAGGTTGACCCAAGCCTGTACTTATAGAATCCCACGATATCTTTACCTCGACTATGATACTTCCATATGGAGCCCTCATGTTGTACAATAGGATATAGAAGTACTGACATGTAGGTACCAAGCTTGTTGGAAAGATATGATTTAGTTAAAGCCACTAACTAGCGCGGCGTATTCAGTACAAGCTCAGCTCGGTCAAGTCTGGTGAGCATGCAGGTACAACAGTACCCCTCAATTGATGCGGGTCAGTGCCGAGTCTTATCTGGTCTTTACCTTGATAAACATCCTCCATTTATCCATCCCTGCTTGTCTCACTCTCGTCACTCTTGGCTCTCTTGCAACAATACCAAGGACAGAAGGGCAATTGGTACCAGTAAAATCTCATCCACTCCAGTGGTACTGTAAGCTCGACTCAGTCGCTCCTTTTTTTGTTTTTTGTTTTTGTCAGCAGAGCCGCTTGCTGAGGGATACGGCTTGCCACTCCTTTTTTTACCCTTACTATTTACACGTCCCTACTCCCATCCCACAGCAATGGCGACCGAAACACCTTCTCATATCCTCCGTAAGAGGACAGCTGCCGCCGACATGACGGTCGTTGAGAACTCGGTCAGTCGCGACAGCGCCTTGCGAGAGTCGACTAATGGAGACCTCGAGCGCGGTTCCGGATCTTCGATAGCGCAGCACATCGCCAAGCTAGTGGCTTATGATGTCGGACCCTCGTTGCTTACAGTTGGTGTGATGTTGAGCTTGATCTTTGGAGGATGCTGCTCCAATGTACGTTGTCACTTACCATCTAAACCCCCCACCAAGGAGTTGTCTCACACAGAGCTCGATCAAATATTAACTGGCTTAGGTATACGCTCTTGAAGCCATCGTTAAGTGAGTGTTCGACCAATTGTTTGACAATTTCTGTTTGACTCAGCCAAGCCCGTGTAGCTGACTTGAATATCTATCTAGCTTTGAGCCCTCCAGTGGTATGGAACCCATCCCAGCGTTATGTTACTTACAACAGCGCAGTACAGCCAACTAACACATATATAGGAACCCTTCTGACATTTGTCCAATTCCTTTTTGTCGCTGTGACGGGTTTCATTGCTCAGTTTGACACCAAAAGCAGGTTCTTTCTTACACCAAACAAGGTCCCCATCAGTCGCTGGATCTTCAACATTGTCCTCTTCTTTACTATCAATGTCTTGAACAATCATGCATTCAGCTACGATATCTCCGTACCAGTTCATATAATTCTTCGATCTGGCGGAAGTATTACAACTATGGCGGCGGGTTACCTCTATGGCAAGCGATATACCCGAACACAGGTAATCGCTGTCTTTCTCTTGACGCTCGGCGTCATCTTAGCCGCATGGTCTGATGCTCAAGCCAAGGTACGTTCTTCTACCTGTCTGAAGACAAGTCTAGCACGGTATTAATTCCTATCAAACATCAGGGTACGAGTGAGAGTAGTGGCCGTCCAGCATTCAGCACTGGACTCTTAATCCTTTTTGTTGCTCAGGTTCTCTCTGCTATTATGGGGCTTTACACTGAAGCAACCTACGCCAAGTATGGCCCTCAGTGGAAAGAAAACCTCTTTTACTCCCATGCGCTCTCTCTGCCGCTCTTTCTGCCTTTTGCTCCCTCCATGCTTCGGACATTCTCTCATCTGATGACAAGCACTCCAATCCAGCTACCGGGGATGTTTGGTCCCACAATCGCCAAGATCGCGATTCCCAGCCAAATCGTTTTTCTCGTCACCAATGTTTTGACGCAGTACGCCTGCATTCGTGGTGTCAATTTGTTGGCCGCTGCATCAACGGCTCTCACCGTCACCATCGTTCTCAATATCCGAAAGCTTGTCAGTCTGCTTCTGAGCATCTGGCTGTTTGGCAACCAGCTGGCGCCCGGTACTCTACTCGGTGCCATCATAGTCTTTAGCGCTGGTGGACTGTACACAATTGGGTCGCGTAAGAAGGTACCAGCCGAGAAGAACGCCCCTGCCAGAGATCATAAAGCGAGCTGAGAGTGTTTACTTTCACCATCTTCATGCATGACACTGCTGCGACGAATTATACAAGGCTTTAGATAGCGCATCTGGTTTGGGAAGATTTATTAGAATAAGAGAAACGGGCTCGTCAGTCATGCTGGGCTCGTAGCTCATGAGAAGGTTAGGGTTGCAACTCGTGCTGCATATCAACAAGTAACGAAAGCTGAAATACTCAGATGCGAAAAGTCTAGAATATGCCTTTATAAGACTGCGATATTCTGATCGTTGCTGATCATGATGATAAGGTCGAAACCCGAGAGAGACCTTGTGAGATGTACTTCTGGATAATAGAATAGAAAATGCCGCAGGCATTCAGCCTTTCAGATGCAATGAATATTACTGACTGAAGGAGTTTGATCAGGCGCTTCAAATTGGTAAATAGTCATACAGAGATGCGGTTGGATGCAGTATGCATACTGCAGCCACATTTGGTATTCTTATCTGTTTTCTCCATATTCAGTCTTGCTATGCGCTGGTCAGTCCCTCACTGGCAGTCCAAGATTTGACCTGATTCATAGCACTTCGGTCACGTATCAGCTACCCTTCTCATTTTGTCACTTACCTATATGGCGTTTCATCAAGACCAGGGACTTGACCCGGTGCTGTGGGTATGGAAACAGACCTTGTTCGCGGGAAACCCTTCAAGGTTCCGAATCAAGTGGAGCTAAATCATTCAGGAATGCATGTGTTTATGTTACATCCTCCGTCGCATACTTATTTTCTAAGGCAAGGGTTAATGCTTCTACTGATGACCCTACCTAGGTGCCTACCTAGGTAGTGTTTGTACTACCCCATGCAATTGGGTACGCCTCTGTTTATGATGTTTGACGCTTCGCTTCATTTCCATTTGGTCACACTTCGAGTGCCTAAGCGTACGCACCCCGTTCCATTAAAAGGAAAGAAATATATCTAGAGAATTCACATCACCTCCTGCATGTGGTAAGAGTCAACAACAGCCAAATAGAAGTTCAGTCCAAATACCTTGGTAGATGCCTTAATGGGCCTAGTTCATTTCTAACTTCTAGTCTTTTACCGACGCACTGTCCCACTATGATCCACTAGAAACCCTGGTGCGTCACACCGTCATACTGTACCTTCCCTAGGTTAGTACTTGGAGTTAGTCGCTTATTGGTACCATCTCCATACCTTACCTCCACTATCATTCTCACGAGCTGTTGCGTTGCTTGCCATCGTCTCTTCTCTTACTGCGGGCAAGCTTTCAAGACCTAAACAGCCCTTTCCAGACACCGGCCCGAGAAAGTTTTCGTTGTACCAGAATTGACAGTCCTTCTTCCTTCGAAAAAAGCTTCGTTTCGAGGCTTGAAGCAAGGAATCGCCATGCCTGGTACGTAACTCACTGCTTGTCTTGCCCCTCCTCTATAACGCCAACCTGATTTCGCGGTGGACGACGACTGCAGAAAGTGGAAAGTCCGCTGACCAAGCCAATGTTACAGGCGCTCCTATATTTGAAGAAAGCGAATCAACAGCACTCGATGTGCGAGCCAGGGAGTCAGATGAGGAGGTAGACGAAGCGAGAGATGCTGGTGCAACCGGTCATGGCGCCTCGCACAAAGACGCTGCATCTGGTGCTGGCTCGCATGCCGGTGACGATGCCGAGGAGCTCGAAGATGGCATGCTCCTCCGCGATTTGCCTAAGCGAACTACCTTTTATGATCCTGTCGCTGAGCGCCAGATGAGCCAAACGGACGCAAAATACTTCTACCACCGAAACAAGGCTGATGCGCGAAGCGGTGGTGGGGCTGGCATTCAATCAATCCCTCAAAGTCCTTTTCTCGCTTCTGGTTCTCGTCCTGCGACTGAGTATGGTGCGGATTCTCTGATCTTAGACTCGAGTGGTCGTCGGTTTGATTCTTTGCCTCCAGGTCTAGAGATGCCGAATCCTGCCATTGACTCCTCGGGTTTCACTCAATCGCCCACAAAACTAGAAACGCAACATGCACCTTTTCCATCAAACGATTCTTCGGCGTTTCCTCATGCTAGCCAGGTGGCCCAAGACCCTCGACTTCCTGATGGATCCAGTAACGGCCTGCCCTCAGGTGGTCTCTTCGACACTGAGCCTCATATCACATCGGAACTGAGTGCGATCTCAAAGAACATCCAGAGGATCTTGGATCTCAGGCGCAAGTACATCGCGCTCTCTCACCAGGGCCCAGACGATAATCCAAGAGACGGTCCGGATTGGGAAATTTACCCCCCTCCACCTGAACCTGCATGGCAACAATCTTCAAGGCAAGCAACAAACGCCGCGGAGCATGTACCGGGCCAGGAGAACACTGGTGCGAACGGGGCCAAGACAGGATCTGAATCCGCATCCAAGGATGTACCGCAGGATCACCATGAGAGCAAGCGATCGGCAAGAAGGCGAAAGCCAGGCCAGGATATCGGAGAAGATTTCGACATGGCAGATGTGTTGCCTCTGCCAGGGACTGATGGACGTTCGTACAAGCTGGACGACAGCGGAGTCTACCAGGTCTTTGAGAACGATGATGCGCATGCGCCTGCAATCAAGGTCCCTACCATCAGGGAGTTCTACATGGATCTGGACGACATCCTGGATGTGTCATCCGACGGGCCCAGCAAAAGCTTTGCATTCCGACGTCTTCAGTACCTTGAGGGTAAATTCAACTTATACGTCCTTCTAAACGAGTACCAGGAGACAGCCGACAGCAAGAAAGTTCCTCACAGAGACTTCTATAATGTCCGAAAGGTTGACACTCATGTTCATCATTCTGCATGTATGAATCAGAAGCATCTGCTACGTTTCATCAAAAGTAAGATGAAGAAATTCCCCAATGAAGTTGTCCTCTTTCGTGATGGACGGCATCTCACTCTCGCCGAGGTCTTCGCTAGCATTAATTTAACCGCCTACGATCTGAGTATAGATACTTTGGATATGCACGTAAGATTAACTTCCGAACTGAAAAGCCATATATTGGGGACCGTTCACTAACATCATTAGGCTCACACTGATTCATTCCATCGATTCGATAAGTTCAATCTCAAATACAACCCGGTTGGGGAATCTCGTCTTCGAACCATCTTCCTCAAGACAGATAATTTTATCCATGGCCGCTATCTTGCCGAGATTACCAAGGAGGTTATTTCTGATCTAGAATCAAGCAAGTATCAAATGGTGGAGTGGCGCATTTCCGTCTACGGCAAATCTATAGATGAATGGGATAAGCTCGCCGCCTGGGTCGTCGACAACAAACTCTTCTCCCACAATGTTCGATGGCTCATACAAATACCCCGCCTTTACGACGTCTACAAAGCCAGTGGTTTGATGGAGACGTTTGAACAGGTGGTTAAGAATGTTTTCCAGCCCCTTTTCGAAGTTACAAAGGACCCGTCAAGCCACCCAAAGCTACATATCTTCCTTCAACGAGTCATTGGATTTGACAGTGTCGACGATGAAAGCAAGGTGGAACGCCGCTTATTCAAGAAGTTTCCTGTGCCAAAGGTCTGGGATACCAAGCAGAATCCTCCTTACAGTTACTGGATTTACTACCTTTATTCTAACCTGGTATCCTTGAACTATTGGCGTAGGAAGCGAGGATTCAATACACTTGTTCTACGACCTCACTGTGGAGAGGCTGGCGATAGCGAACACTTGGCTGTTGCAGCCCTATGTTGCCACAGCATTAGTCACGGACTTCTCCTTCGCAAAGTGCCACTTCTCCAGTATATCTTCTACTTGGATCAGATCGGCATCGCCATGTCGCCATTGAGTAACAATGCTCTGTTCCTAGCATACGAACGAAATCCATTTCACCAGTACTTCAAGAGGGGACTCAACGTGTCTTTATCCACGGATGACCCTCTGCAATTCGCTTTCACCAAGGAACCCCTGATTGAGGAATATGCTGTTGCGGCGCAAATCTACAAGCTTAACTCGGTCGACATGTGCGAGTTAGCCAAGAATTCTGTCAAGCAGAGTGGCTATGAGTTGGCCATCAAAGAGCATTGGTTGGGACGTGGTTGTAGCAAGCCAGGGAAAGAAGGAAACGCCATGGTCAAGACAAACGTTCCTGACCGCCGAGAGGAATTCCGCTACTTTACGTTGATGCAAGAAAGAGATGTGTAAGTGCAGAACCTGAATACTTCCCCCTTTTTGCGACTTATGTGAAGGTACTAACATGTAGGGTTTAGGTTGTCCAAATATGTTACATATAATGCTGCGAGTGAGCCTTCGGCACAAACTGGCAGCAACGAAAACAAAATGTCAGAGTCAGTGGCATCTATGACTAGCCAGGCTGCTGCCACGGGGTTATCTACAGGCAAGGAGCCTGCGAATCCCGAGATGTCCCCACCAGCCGGTCATAAAATCACGAAGGTTGCGTCACAGATAGGATTGTCAGCTAGTAGAGATCAGGCGTGGCCCAGTGATGCTATGGCAGACCATCATCTTTCAGGAAGCGATCCGAGAATGTTTCCAGGCATTTTTACTCGGGGTCATCGTACTGGCAGCATGCGGAACCTGGCCCAGGCCGGTGATGACCGGGACGTTGCAGACGATGTTTTCGGTCCAGAGACTTGATCTTGATTTCATACGGCTATGGTTGGATTGTGCAGTGACTTTAGGGTACTATGAATAGACTAACTAACTGCCTTACCTACTGATGCTGGCTGACCTGATTGAAAGAATTGGAATGCCGGGTTGCATGAAAATACTCGGTTAGACAACGGTACCAGAGAATTAGTGGTACTACCGCGCTGGGCATCATGCTCAGTTAAATCTCATCGAGATATTGGTTCGTTATATTACATGTATAGACGTAGAAATGCCATTCTATTTCATAGATTGTTCGGCTTAGATCTGGCACATAAGATGAAATCTTTTCCTACCCTCCTGGACGTATGGACGGGTCATCGTAGAATACATCCTTGAATCAATTCAGGAGGCTCCAAATTCGGGACTAGTTATTCAGCGTACATCAATTGAATGAACAATGGCTATCTGAACCTGTGTACTCTGTAGCATGTGTCTCCCCCCCGAAGTTTGAACTTTAATGCAGGGTGCAGGGTAGCAATCGTCAATTTTGGCACCCACTTCCAAGAAAGCTGACGTTATCCGGCAGGGTATTGCTTTGCGGAGAGTTTCCAGCCCAACCCAACCTGCTGTAGATAAAGGGGACAGACGGAATTCACACAGGTTCGATGCTATTTGTGGTATTCAAGCAAGACCTAACCCATGCCTGTACCCGAGTTGTAGAGACAGCATCGAGTTGTCTCACTACGTACTATCCTGCCATAGTAGGATATGCTTGGATATATACCATGAGTCAATGCAATATACACGGATGATTGACCATAATTTTTAACAGTATAACTTCTTGATACAGATACGGCGTAGCTCGCTGTTTCTCTAGACCCTAACTTACTGATTCACTACCTCCTAATTAACACATAGTGGAGCCAGGTTATTAATTAGGCTTAATTAGCTTAGGTTACCAGGGGGAGGTACAGTATGGACGGTATACCTGCCTCGACCTAGTCGTTACTTGCTTGCTCCTCAGACAAACGACGCACTGCGTCACTTCGCATCGCATCGCATCGCATCGCCGCGTTTTGTTTTCTACCAGCCCCTCCCAATCCTTTCCTAATTCTTTTCTGCTACTAATTTGAAGGTCATCCTTTTTAAAGCACATACGGAACGGTGCAGCCGACAGTGTCAATTCACGACCTTCCGAGATGGGGTTTCTGGGAGTGTACCGGGCTCTCTATGATTACGTGCCCCAAGCCGAGGGTGAGCTCGCCATCAATGATGGCGACTTACTCTATGTTCTAGATAAGAATGGCGACGACGGGTGGTGGAAAGCAAAGAAGAAGGCCAGCGCCGAGGACGAGGAGGAGCCAACCGGGCTCGTTCCTGGTAACTATGTCGAGGAGGTAAGCTGGCTTCAAGAGTCCACAAAATGTTACAGAACGGTACTAAACAGTCCCTTTTCTTTCTCAAGGCCCAACCCGTAGATCATGCTCGAGCTCTTTTCGATTATACGCGTCAAACCGACGAGGAGTTGTCGTTTCACGAGGATGCCATTCTGAACGTCTACGATACGTCGGATCCTGACTGGATCCTGACTGGCCTCGACGGCGAATATGGTTTCGTCCCTTCGAATTACATCGAAATGGGAGCAGTTGCCGAAACCTCTCAACCTCCTCTGCCATCGCCGCCACCGGCGCTTCCCTCTAGACCCCTGGCAGCTTCAATCTCTGAACCCGAACCAGAGGCGGCTACTCCGGACCTACCGACCGATACCGCGTCTCCCCCTCCGAACCCTGCTGCAGCCATTGCAGGAGTCATGCACAACCGGTCAACGTCTCAACAGCCTCAGCAACCTGCAGCCCCGCGACAGCCTCCCCGAGCATCCGTTACATTTAGTGAACCCCCTGAAGTCGAGGACGAGCCTGTGCGATCACCAACACTACCAGCCCGACCAAGGGTGCCAGCGCCGCCCTCGCCCACCTATGATGAACCTCTTTCCCCTATACATACACGGAGCTTTCAGCAGGATCGCAGGGACCCGGAGCGACGTCAAGATGTTGAGCGTACCCCTGGTGGTTTCCACATGTATAATATTAATGAAATGATTTCCGTCATGGGCAAGAAGAAGAAAATGCCTACGACTCTCGGAATCAATCTTCTGACAGGTATTATATTGGTTGCGCCAGAGCATGCTTCTGATGGACCTTCTCAAGAATGGACTGCTGACCGTATGACCCATTACTCGCGAGAGGGAAAACATGTTTTCATGGAGCTTGTCCGCCCAAGCAAGAGTGTCGACTTCCACGCCGGAGCAAAAGATACCGCGGAAGAGATCGTCAGCATGCTGGGCGAGTTGGCTGGTGCCATTCGATTCGAGGGACTGCGCGACTCAATTATAGGAACATCAGGGAGCAGCAGCGGCGGCGGCCTCAAGAAAGGTCAGATTCTATATGACTTTATGGCTCAGGGCGATGACGAGGTCACTGTTGCGGTTGGCGACGATGTATTCGTTCTCGATGATACCAAGAGTGAAGAGTGGTGGCAAGTACGCCGGCTCAAGAATGGTAAAGAGGGAGTGGTCCCTAGTAGCTATATTGAAGTTACAGGCTCTGTTGCCACACCACCATCCGGCGGCATTAACTCGACCAAGTCGCTTGTCGAACAAAACCGTCTCGAAGAAATTCGACTGACGAAGGAAGCCATACAGGCTGGCAAAGAACCTCAGCAGGTAGGACCGGGAATGCCTCTCCCTGAACGAGGCAGTAGCCTCATGGCACGAGAAACTGGTAGTAATTCGGGACAACAGCGGAGCCGCCGAGAAAATGGACGAAACGATGGCGGAAGTCAAAACCGATCAAAGTCTAGTAAGTGCCCGCACATTACCGCTCTCTGTATATGATACCGAGCAACCCGACCTCCGTTAATTTGCTGACTTCAACCTTTAGAGCCAGACTCGTCTAAGGTGCGAACTTGGACCGACCGATCCCGATCTTTCAGTGTGGAAGCCCAATTTCTCGGGCTCAAGGATGGCAAGATCCATTTGCACAAAATGAACGGTGTCAAGATTGCTGTCCCCATTACAAAGATGTCGCGCGAAGATCTAGAGTATGTTGAAAACTTCACAGGTATCTCCTTGGAAGACGACAAACCACTGGCGGATGTCAAGCGAGCTAGGTCTGCCGAAAAGAAATCACCAGAACGCAGTCCCTCAGCTGGTGCAACTATTGATAAAGATCCGAAGTCCGACTACGACTGGTTCCAGTTCTTCCTTTCCTGCGAGGTCGCCGTGGGCCTGTGCGAGCGTTACGCCCAAGCTTTTGTCAAGGACTCTATGGACGAGAGCGTACTCCCTGATGTCGATGCTACCACATTGCGAGCGCTTGGAATTCGCGAGGGTGACATCATAAAAGTCATGCGTACTCTGGATGCTAAGTACGGCCGCAGTCGCGGTGGGAAGAGAGGCGCTGCTGATGCAGCTGATGGCGAGGGAGGCTTGTTCTCCGGTCCTGGTGGCGCATTAAGGAATAACACTCGCAAAGGCCGCCCTGCACCAGCAGTACAGACCAGTGATGTTGTTGATGCTGGTGCTTTCTCTAAAGGCGATTCATCTAAGCCTGACGAAGACGATGCGAAATCGCCCCAACCAACAAGCCCCTCCAACAAGAACTCCGAATCTCGCCAGGCAACCAACACTGGTTTTGACGACGATGCTTGGGATGTGAAGCCGAGCAAGCAACAAACACCGCCGTCGCAGCCGCCAGTTGAGCCGAGCCAGAAG